>WHYT01016027.1:0-15832 GCA_009806455.1 Tetrax tetrax
TGTCTCACTCACCCAGCTTACTTCAGACAGCAACATAAAACATTAACAATACAATAAAACACTTTTCCCACAACCTGTGGTACCGGACACACAAAACTTCTTAAGTAGACAGCCTATAACGACTATCATAAATCAATTACAGCTGCAATGATATAAATTTCAATTCCCATGGGTTCCAAGAGACAAATGATAGCTATCCCGCACAGGGCTCCCACTATTCCAGTGAGAAGCACTCAATTCACCGCAGGGACCCATGTACTGCCCTCAGGTATTCCTGCAAAGTCTCCCCCAGTCCGAACTACACAGGAGTAAGCAACAGCTCCTTTCCCTCGCGTAGGACGTCTCCTTACAACTTACAGGTATCCCCTCTCTGACATACCTGGTCTGCTGATGGTCCTCGTCTACTCCCACAGTGATCAGGAAAGGGAGGGAGTTCTTCTGAGGAAGGCTCAGGCCACGCCAAAGACGTCCCTCTCTCAGCCGGTCCTGTGGTTGAGCAGAGAGGGTCCCATCTGGGGTGCCAAACTGATGCGCAGATCAAACACTAAAACTTGGAAAGAGTTATAAAGCAGGCATGTTTATTTGGCGCCGGGTGCGTGGGGGATCGCTCCTCCAAAAGCACACACACCGACAGCACATTTTACCAAAAATTTATACGGTGCAGTATACATATTCATAGGATTGCACAATACAGACATACATATGCATAAGTGAGGCGGGGTTATTAAAAAAACACTTGCGTTAGCATTTCAGATCTGTCTCTGGTGGTCATTTACTTCTTCAGGGGTCCTATCTTCCTCTCGATGAACTTTAGTCATTCACCCATGCTCTCCTTTTACTTGGTGATTTCAGGAGTTTCCCAAATTCTGACTGAATTTGTGGTGGAACTAACATTCTGTCCTTTGCTAGACATATTAGTCCTTGAGGAATACCAGTTTCTTGACAAATACCAGTCCCTGATAAGCTTAAGTGAGCTTCAAGGCAAACAGGATTGTTAGGCATTCTCTAGCAGACAGTTAGTCTCCTAAATCAAGCAATATGCAGACAGTTAATTCCCTGTATCACTTGCACCTTATCTCAAGTGTTTGGCTGCTGGCTGATTGAAGACCTTGGACTGGATGTATGTATTCTGACCCAAGGCAGAGGTCAGGTTGAAAGCAGGAGTTATGCAGAGATTTTACCAGTTTTTTCCAGTAGCTGTAGATTCCAGTAGTAACTTTTTTTCCATAGATGATCATCCTCTTCCTAAACTTCAGGATAAGAATAACACTGATAACTGCATTATTATCACCCATAACTTCCCTTAGGAAACAGAGGAGGCTTAGGTACTGGTGACCATAGGAGCATTTGTGGTTTCTCATCCTGCAGCCAGCTGCTGTGATTTTGAAAAGTAAGCATGAAAGAATTGCAAGAAGTGCGGCAAGGAAGTGGCTTCCAGTGCCCAAGCAGAGCCAGGCATGCCTCAACCACTCCTGAGAGTTGTCTGTGTAGCTGTTCTGAAGATGAGGACAGAGACTGCTGCTTCTTCTTGTAGCATAGTCGGGTGCTTTACTGCTAACAATTTTTTTTTTTTTTCTTGTGAAATGCGAGAGTTTCTTGTTGTGACTTAGGCCTGTTATTTTTATCCTATCCACCCTGGTAGAGGAGAATAGATTGCTCCTTTCCTTTTTTTTTCTGCAACCTTTTATGTACTTGATTACTGCTGTTATATCTCACCTTAGTCTTCTCTCTACTTTTAGTAGTTGTCCTTGTTTCATGGCTTCATTTTTTTTCCAATCAGCAGGAAAATTCCCTTACATAAAGTGGCTTTGGATCAGGCCTCTTGCAAAGTAAATCATTTTAGTAATTCAGATGTTGTATATTGGGACAGCAAGCATGTGTTATTTAATGTCATGCTTATTGGGCAAAAATGTCACTTGGAATAAAGAATGTTATGTCCACACGTCTGAATCATTATTTCTGTTTAGCTCCCCAGCCCTTTTTTTTCTATCAGTGTATCACTATTTATGGTTCTTCAGCAACCAACACTGTAACCCTTCTTAAATTATCATAAACTAACGTTCTATTGACCAGGGAAAACAAACCAGCATAAGACTGCTGATTCAGAAGGGTACAGACTTGGGTTTTTTAATAACAGAGTTGTTTATTATCAGATGTTTCCAATTATGGCTCTAGAAAGCATTGATTATTTTTCTGCCTTCAATTTATAAATTTAGTTTACCACAGAGTAAGAAAGAACAAAGCAAAGGTATGGAAAGGTCTAAATGACCCTGCATAGCTTTACAGATTTGTTTTGCCTAGGGTTCTGTCTCCTGCTTCATGTAGGCTTAGATTTGGGGGAAAAAAAATAAATCTGAATAAATGCAAAACCAGTCCCATTTCTTCATTTCTTTTGCTAATTACTTCATAAGACACAGAAAAGGGAATAAAATCACAGTTGTGTAAACGTTAGCAGAGGAAAGAACTGGACTAGATTTTTTGTGGCAAAAGAGTTTAAGTATCCTTGTGTCGCATGACCAGTTAACTTTTTCTCTTGGCCTGGCTGTGTGGAAGAGAAAGGATGCAGAGGGCTCTTTCACCTATGTAGTCTGTTCTGTCAGGCAGTAGGGGCTTTGCATTCTCTGGAGTATGAAAAGACCTGGGGGCAGCCTCAGATGGCAAAGCCTTGAGGTAAAAGCAGAGAATGGATCTGTCTTTTCAAAGAGGACTGGATAGGCACAAAAAGGTTCTGCAACAGTTGTGGCGTGACATGTCTTTTTGTCTGAAGCAAACATAGAAAGCATTGGGGAATACTGTGCCAAGGCTGCCTGTCTTCTGTTGTTTCTTGCAATCTGGCATAAACCCAGCTCTTACTCAGAACATAAACACGAGACTGCAGAACCCACAACTTGGTGCTTAGGCTGGTTGGCAGAGCCCTCTTACCAGATAAAAGCTATAGTCCTACTATTGCTTTACACAGATTTTGCAGCAAAGAAAGACATACTTGTCTACCTTGTCCTGGCTGCTGCAGTCTGGCAGAGATGGGGTCTTCAGGGGTCTTATCTTCCACTCGATGAACTTTAGTCATTCACCCATGCTCTCCTTTCACTACGTAATTTCAGGAGTTTCCCGACTTCTGACCGAATTTGTGGTGGAACCAACATTCCGTCTTTTGCTAGACATAATACTCCTGGACGAATACCAGTTTCTTGACAAATACCAGTCCCTGATAAGCTTAAGTGAGTTTCAAGGCAAACAGGATTGTTAGGCATTCTCTAGCAGACAGTTAGTTTCCTAAATCAAGCAATATTTAGCAGACTGTTAATTCACTGTATCAAGACAAATATACATTCAGCACAGAGATGATGAGAGATTTGTATCCCACTGAAAGGCTATACAAACTAATGCTCTACTAACTAGAAAAATACTGTGAAGTAAAGCTACTGTTATCAAGCCCTCGTTCTTTTAAGGGCAATCATCTTTTAAGGGCAATTCATCTCTTCTTTCACCAGAATTCTACTTTCTCTGTAATTTCACAAGCAGCCATAAATCATTACAACATCAAACAAAACCCCTACTGTACTAAATGCAAGGATAATAAAGGGAAGAGCATTCTAATAAGACATACAATGATGCTATACTGTAAAATCCCTGAAGGGCTTATTTTGAATTTTCATTTGCTTATGATCCTCCTGTAATCTGTTTGGGGTCTGGGCTTGGGTTTTTGGGCAAATTCCCTGAAACAGTCTGCTAGAAGAGCATCACAACTCTGGGAACTAAGTTTTTCTCTACAGGAACCTATTTAGCCCCACTTCCTCAGAAAAAAAAAAACAGTGCATGTAGGCACCTAACTCAAATGGACAAACCTCCAAAATGTTGAATTCTTGCCAGTTCCTGTTGGATGGATAAATAGGGACTAGGCACATGGAATATCTACATCTGAAGACAGAAGTTTTTTTAAAAGTATTTTTGATAATCTAATTCTGTCTTCTTCCTCCTTTTATTACCTCCTTTGCTGATTTCCCATGTACTTGTTTCTTTTCTTTACTGTGGTATGTAAATGAAAGAGATGTTAAAACATTAAGGAGACATTCAGGTTTCAAAACTACTTCATTTAAAAAAAAATAATAGATTGGGTTTGCAGAAGGAAAAGATACCTGTCATCTTTAAACAAGAGTTTGCAACCATCATCCTTGGTTAAATCCTTACACTGAAGAGCCACTTGAATGTAGTATAAGCAGGTACAATTATTTTGTAACAATAAGGAGAAGGAAAATTAGATTAAGGCCTGCCTTTAGCAAAAAGATTGCAAAAATGTAGCACAGTTTTCTACAGAATTACAGTTGGAGCACAAGCTGTGCTACTCAGAAGAATTGGTTTACTTTTTTCAGTTTTTAAATAAAATATAATTATTTGCCTTATTAACCCAGACACTGTACCCTTCAAGCTTCTGACCTTATCCTACGCTATGCTTAAATGGGAGGAAAAGTCTACCCCTTGAACTTGGGACAGTACGGTATCAAGAACATATAATGTGCTGCAAAAGCCTGCTGGTTTTGATCCTGTGCTAATACTTGCATGACAAACCCACTTCATTTACAGAATCTTTCTTCTAATTATGAAGTCCCAGGACCAAAAAATTTTTACAAGTACATCAAGTGTCATAAGACTGTCTGGCATCTCCTGATCCTTTTTGTTTTGTGGGATCCCCCAAAAAATGCATTGCACAAGCTGGTTTTGTCAAATTGTGGCTTACTTAAAGTCAACCCTCATTAAAATATTTCAGTTTTGACCCCCAAAGCTCTGTGGCCACCAGTGCATGTCAAAGGTACTGTGCTTATTTCTAGGGTGCAGTCAGACCACTCAGACACAGTGCATGGTATCACGACAGATAACACAGAACCCATGTTATTGATGGGGGTTTCCACAGCACAAACCTGAGTTTGCTGCTGTCACTTTCAGCAGTCTTCTCCTTGACTAACATATTCCACCATCACATTTTGTGACTTGCAACACAGAACTAAGAAGCATAAAGCAACCTGCCCTCCTAGCAAGACATGCACGGTCAGGGGTGCAAGAATTATTCGTAACAGACTAAGGTCAGCCTACGTGTCCCTCCTGCTTTGATACCTACATGCACTAGCTAAAACTTGGGTTTGAGACGTTGTGCCAAAACTCAAGGAACTGCTAAATTATTCTACTGAAACAACATAAGACTGTAATAAGGAACTGCCTTAATGGTTCTTGCCACCTTTAGGGCATTGCGCTGGTTGGAATATCATAACCCAGCCTCAGTTTTTAACTCATTTCATATAATCTCCCCTGTATTAGTGAGTTTAAAAAATACTTATTGTTCCAGCTATAACCAAGGAGGAGAAGTGGTCCTGCCTCTTATCACATAAACATTGAAACCTGTAAGTCATGGTAGAGTCTAGTCCAAACACACCCCTCATTAAAACGGTTTGTTTTTTTTTTTTAAAAGCATTAATAGGGATCAGATCTATGCATGTATGAGGTCTTGTCTGATAGCAGCATGGGGCTTCTGAAAAGACAGGAGAAAGCAGCAGCATCTTCTTAAGAAAAGAGGTCTGTGCCTTGCCTCATAAAACCTCAGGCTTCTAAAATATTAACTTTACTTGACAGTATATTTCCAGTTTGTACAGCTTTAAGCTTAACTGTCTGTCAGAAAATTATATAAATCTGATTGCCCTTGTTAGAGCCAGATATACTTTAGCTCTCAGACTTCCCAGAAGTGATGTTTCTTATCCTTTAGAGATGGAAGTGGTGTACTGTCAGCACAACCAGCATCTCACTATGAAGCCTGAATCAGTTAATGTTGCATTCATTTGGGAACACAGTGACAGCAGAAAAGGCAGTAACAGCCACCCTCAACACGTAGGGGAGTGGACCCACGAGTGGTCTGCCTGGAACAGTGGAAGACAGGGGTGGAAGATTGCTGGAAAGTCCAGTTTGGTCAGATAGTAGTCACTGAGAACCCAGAACAGCTCCATCTGCTTAAATGGGGAAAATTCCTGGAGAGGGATCAGCTGAACCAAAGCACATTCCCATGGTGGCAATGATGCAAACCATAGTCCCTCCAGAAGCTAGGCCTGGAGAATACCTCCACACATTGGCTAGCCCCCACTTCTGCTCTGCAGCAGGATTGGTTTGATGGAACATTTGTATTTCCAAGTAAAGTCAAGGTGTGCTTGAGCATGTACACCATACTTGGGAGTATGTCTCCTCTCTTTTTACTATGTTCAGCACTGTCTTGGCAGTTCTAAGATACAGGAATAACTCAGTATCTGGCCCTTCATTTCTTCCCCTATCCTCTCCCCCAAAAAGAGCAGGGCTCCAGATTCACCTGTTTGTCCCAAAATTGTCCAGTTAACTCTCCTGCCTCTGCCTCTGAGTTGAATCTTCTCCCAGAAGGTTTGAAGGATTTCTGTGGTCTCCAGCTGGGAACAGCCCCATTTGTGTTATAAAGACAGAGTTAAGAGAGAAAAAAAAACAAGACAAGATCTAGAGACTGATCTGTGGGGAATTTTCCATTTGTTTCACCAAAACAAACAACAGTTGTTTCCCATCAGGTTCAAATTATATTTTTTCCCAAATGTGATCTTACCTAGGTCCTGTTGCACATAGGCATTTTGACAGCCTTTAATTACAGAACCATATGTCTTGTTTTTTTCAACAGGGTCTCAAAATATTAGCTTATAAAAATATTAGCTTATACCAGCCACACAAATAAAAAAGTCTTGGTTGAAAGCTGATTGAGGGACCTACATAAGCAGAATGATTAGTTTTAACTGCAAGACTTTTTGAGTGATGGATCTGATTGGGGCGTTTTTGTGGTTTGCCTTGTCAGACCATTACATATGAGAAGAGTTCTTTAAACAAATCAGTATGTAATGAGAATTGCAATACTAATAACCATTGTATGAAAGTTTCTTCCTAGGAATAAAAATAACATTATTTTTATCACATGCTGTGTTTTTCCAGCATAGTTTTCCATCTCAGAGTAATGACTTTGGTATAAAATAAGACTGCTAATTTGCTATGCTTGAGTTTTCACTCTCACAACTGCGTGCTTTAAGCTGTGTTTGCTGAAACCTATGTTTTGCATATGCCTCAGAAGTACTGCAAGGTATCACCGTATTGCTTCTGAGAGCTTTGAACTGCTCCAAAAAGGTTAAAGTCCCCCAGTGATAAGCCATACTGCATGAATTCTCCACATACTGGCAGAGCAGCTGCTAAAACCAATTAGGTCATTATTCAATTTCTTCTTTAAGATGAGAGAAAAATAAAAACCTTAAAAGTTTCCCATATGATTCCAATAAAGCTAGTCCTTTTAGCATACAAACCCACTGAAATTATTAATGGAACATGGCCTGTTGACAAAACCTTTGCATTAAAACAAGGGAACCCACAAACCCCCACTATCAAGATGGTATGTAGTTGGGAGAATATCCTGGGCATTTTGTTTCAAGACTATTCCACTCATTTTGAACAGGTTCTTGGACTTGTTTTAGGCTGTGCATTCTAGTGCATTCTAGTGTAATAATGTTGAAACCTTTATTGTTATCTGCATCTCATTTCCCCACCTTAATTTAGGTGTAAAAAATAATAGTTTCAGAGCCATAACAGCTCAAATATTTCCCCATTAGCAAAAAGCTAATTCCTGAGCTCATTCCAGGGGTAATTAAGTTGGAAAAGCAATTAAGGTTTCAGAAATCCCTGACTGTAGAAAAGGTTCAACCTAATATCCACAGGTACATGAAAACAAAACATCTTTTAGGGTTATTAGGAAAATACAGCCTCAGACTGTGGCCAAGAGCTCACAAGAGCTGGGTTATTAATAGCCTTACTGTGTGAAGCACGTTTCCACAGCAGGTGCCACACAGGTCCCACAAAGCAAACTGTCAGCTCAATGCTGAATTAGTCCATGCCACAAAGACAGCTGGACACTACTACTTGCTAAAGAGTATCCCACTAAATGGGCTGTGCACCACCTAGATCTTCCATTTAGCTAAAGCTCTGCTGCATTTCCAAGTCTCCTGTCCTTTTGCAATGCCATCTAACAGAGGTTCCCTGTTTCAAAAGGCCTTGCCAATGGCAAAAAGCTTTAGGTCCTTGGCCGCACCATCATCACCAGCTAAGCTTCACCATGTACAAACCACCTGGGGTTATGCCAGTTCCTCCCGCTTTCTTACTCACATGCTCTTCCTCCCCACATAAGTCCAAGAACAGAAGGACTTGGGAAGAAAAGCATAACACAAATGAGTGGCTTTTATGTCAGAAATGTAAGCCATGTTCTAGCAAGAATCTGTATGGTCTAAGATGTCAGGAGCAGAAATATGATCTTTAGTGGGAAAGTCTTCGGGAATTTCACACAAAATGAATGATTTTTTTTTTTCCCCCGATTTTTTAGAACCTACAAACAAAGTAACTGAGTTTGAATCTTGTGTAAACTTCCTCACAAATCATCTTAAAGTAAGTTTGGAGGCTGGATTCAGTGTTTGCAGATGCAAACACTAACAAATCAAAATCAGGAGGAGAGCAGTTTTGAATTTCAGCTGCAAGCAGTGGAACTGTTACAAACCACAGGCTACAGAGGCATGTGATATCAAGAACTCCTCAAAATGAACAGTTGATACTTCACAAATGCACAGAGAGGAAATGTATACCAAACCAAATTGCTCAGCAGTTCAAAAAAAAAAACCAAAAACAAAATACATGTGTGCGAAGAGAATACATGCGAGAGAAGTTTTTTGTTTGGGGTTGGTTTGTTTGTTTGTTTGTTTGTTTTAATCAACAAAAAAAACCCCACAAACACCCAAAAACCTGTTATTGGTATCAGTACTTGCTAGTGGTTCTCTCTGATCAGAGCCTGGCCTGAGTCTGCCAGTACTTCCCCTGTGTGTCACGCTGTCACAATTTTTCCATGGCTGATGGCATGGACTGCCCTTATTGATGCCAAGACTTCTAGAAGCCCCTCCAGAAGTAGGCAGTTACCATCTAAAAATAATCATCACCAGCATGCACTGAGCCATGCCATAGCACATTTTACAGAAGAGAGATGCCAGCTGTGAACCCAAGCCAATTTATGCCAGCTGAACCTCCAACACCACTGCAACTCCCTATCCCAAAACATGACTCTTGGCACCCTGTACTGCAGGGTTTCCTCTACAGCAATCATTTAAAAAAGTATTTTTAAAAAAGAAGAAAAAAGCTCATATTCTAGTTGATAGCATATAGCAAATCAGTTGTGCTTTTAATCTTGTTATGTATTTCCTAATTCAGGAATCTTTGCTCCTGGCACAGTTGTGTACAGACTTAAAACATTCAAACACATGTGCATCCTAGTCTTGCTGTCAGCTAAACTGCAGTTTTCCATACCTATCAGCCTCAGTAACATATTCAGCAAGGAGCACCTCCATGCTCTCCTGGTGTGAATAAAGATGTTTGAACACCTCCTGGATATGCGTAGGTGTCCAAGAAGCACAGATCATATTGTCACTTCTTGCTCAAGTCAAGTTCCATAGAAATGACCTGAATGGAGATACTGGTCTGCTTGGTAAGGATAATAAAGTTGATGAATAATGATACATCTTCTGTGATAGCAATTTCATTCACTGAACAGATTTGACAGTACAGTGAGGTTATTATGCATTATTTTTAGTACTAGAAATCAATGGCACTATTGTCCTTATCCAATTTGATTTAGATGAAGCTCGGCATGCAGAAAGAATAATGAGGAGCACTGTCTCACATCAAATGGAAACAGAAATCATATTCTTAGCAGGGTCTGTTTTATGATGGGTGTTCTGTGAACAGCTTCTTATTTCAGTATTTTGGATGTTTAAATAAAGTGTGTGCTCAAGACAGATGGAAGTCTTTTAGGAAATATATTTCCCCAGTGGAAAAATGACAAATTCTTTTGTGACGAGACCTGCTGTTAACATGATTCTCAAGGGCCTGCTGTAGACTGGATGGACACTGAACTCATGAGGGAGGAAGACCCCATTGAAGAATAATCGAGTGACTTGGGCATCTGCCCAAGCCTGAGTTCGAGTTCCTTGTTCTAATAAGGGCTTGAAGCTGGGGCTTCCATCATTGGAAAAGGTTCTCCATCTATCTTAGTGCCTCTTATTCTTGGTGAAAAACTTTGTAAAGCTCTAATTTATTTTACTGCAAAATGGATGTTTTCATATATCCTTTTAAAAATCAAACATTTTTGTAAGGCAGAAACACTGCTTTCTCCTAATCAAGGGAAGCATCAAGACAAATTTTCCTTATGGAGCTCTGTCAGAGGACTTCAGTTTTCATCTGTTAATGCAAGCAACTAAAAAACTCACAGTTCCACCCTCCACAAAAATAAATGCAAGTTACCCCCTCTTTGTTTCTGAACAAAATAGATGTAGCCACTTTTTACTGTTACTCTGAGAGACAAATTGCTTGATCACACCCTGCTTTTCCCAGGTGCTAGAAGACCTATCTCCTACTCAGACTTTTCCCCTGCCATCTTTTGAAACTGCACCTATGCTGCACAGAAATCTGCTCTGCATGAGAAATAAATGAATGTGGGACCTCCTGGTGATGATTACACTGATATGGCTCCTATTTCATTAAATACATTTACTAAATTAATTAAATTACAATAATAAAACCATTCTGTTGAGCATTCCTTTAGAGCTGCAATTGATTTCTTAGCTTCACCACCAAAGTCTATAAAGATCTAAGGGAGCCTACCTGACATCTGAGGATATGCAGAAGAGTGACAGCACATGCAGTACTTCTGGCAGAAACTAGCTAGGCGTGTACACTGTTCTGAGATACCACATCACTTAAAGAAGGTGTCTCAACAGCATCCATCGATCTGTTTTGTCCAGGCAACCCACTGATCCATTCAAGTAGCACAAGGTGGCTCTAGTCCATGAGCTCTGCCACAGAAAGCATGTGGGGATTTCCATGCACTTTTTAAGGGCTTGAAAAAGAATAAAAGATGTGGCCAGCTGAAGAGTTACAGCTAAGCTGGCACCTTGCATTCAGGTCTCACCTGAAAGCCATTCAACATGAGCTGCAGCACTCATTTCATCTGTCTTAAAGATGCAGACAATAAAGACACCTTGTGCCAGCAGATGGCACTCTGTTAATGACCGAAACACACTTAAGAGCCATGCACGACTTCTGCAGTAAGTATAGAACCTGCAGCTCTTTCTGTCTGATCTGTGGAAGAGGCAGCATTTTGTTGACAGAAGACACCCAGCTCCATCCCTATACCCTTTGCTCCATACATGAGTATGGCTCAGCTTCTCTCTGTGCTGACCTAAGCTGTGATGGTTGATGTACATCCTGCCCATCTGCAATTCACCCCTAGGTACAGACAGGAGGCTTAATGCCCTGCTTACCAACCACCCACTTGCATACATCTTTCTGCAGCACAGACGAATGCAGGACCATTCTGCCTTGGAGACAAACTGTTCTAGGGAGAAGCTGGCAACTTCCAGAATAATTCTCTCCTAGATATGAAATACATCTGAAGAAACTCTTGCTTCTAAGAGCATGCTGTAAGTTTAGAATCACACATGGTCATCAGCCAACACCAGTACACCCTGAAGACCTCAAGCTCTTCTCAGCAGGAACTCAAGCCCTACATACACATCAGTGGTGCGAAATCTTGGTAAGGCACTTTCTCACTGTACCAATGCAGAAGCACAAATTACAAGAAGCTTTCAGTCTGTCACACAGATTCAGAGCAAAATAGGTAACCGATGCTTTTGAAGACATGACACAAAGACCAAGTTCTTCAGTAAAAGAAAAAAAAAATAGCTTTGCAGAACTCATTCTCTTCGAGTCTCTCTTCAGTCAGTTCTACTAAGGCTCTTCTCAGACACTCAGCACAGCATTGAAGGGCAACTTCATAGCAATTTTAAGTCACAGAGACACTGTATCTGCAACATTATTATCTTCCTGCTGGCATCATCCTAATTAAGACAATTTCTTCCCTTCCAAGAGGCACCCTTGACTATGGGCACCACCAAATACCTTCAAACAGAACGCATTTCCTCTGAAAGCAGCACTCCTGTGGCACTGAATAGTAGACATCTCACTTGTTTGCTTAGAACACTTTCTCCTTTTGGTTAGAAAGTAGAAAATGATCCTCCTTCACTTTGATGGAACTTTGCTAAACTATCATGCTTTAAAAGACTTTCATGTTGAGTATGTAGGGCAGGAGAAAAAAAAAAAAAACAAGAAAAAAGAATGAAAGAAGGCTCTTAGGAAATAGGACACAATGAATGCCTCCACTAGAATTAATATAAACTAGACACCCAGAAGCAACAAGAGGTGACAGTTCCCATACGCTGGTGCTTTTTTTTGTTCATCCCAATAAATAGCCTCACTTTGATGTCCTGCCCAAACTGAGGTGCCCAGTAGCAGACTGAAAGCTGCATTTCATCTATTACACAGTTAAATTTGTCCTTTAAGGAGTTTAATCCACAAAACACAACTCAGGACACAGAACTGAAATTGCAGGTCTGTCATAAAAAGACAAAATGGTTTATTGATCTCTCAGTTTGGAAACACCGGCCTTCAACCAGAAAGCTCATTTTTCTTCATCGTAGCCTGAAAATACATACTTCTGGTAGCTATAAAGCTTTCAAATAATGAGGCTTCAGGCTGCATTACCAATCAAAATCTATTAAATCTTCTACTTAATATAGCAGAAAAAAAAGTATAAGCATTCAAATGAAGTTTAACAAAAATCTAACCCACTTGGAGTTACTCAAATTCTGATAAGGCTTTAATAGGGCTTGAGATTATTCACTCCAAGTTGGTGAAAAGCTACAAAAAATGCTGTTCAGAGCAGGAATGAAAAACTTTTCCCACTAGACAGCAGATGCCTATTCGAATTTTCCACTCCCATGAATATATGATTTATGGTTTGAATGATGGATTCAAAATCTGGCCTGGAGAGTGACTGCTATACACAAAATCCACTTTGGGTAAATAACTTCAAATTCTAAGTACTGGCAAAGGCTCTCCCCCTCCTTCAGTCTGTCTCCTGTGCGTGTGTAAAATGCCCTCTAATAAGCACAGATTAGATCACAAACTGAGCATGTCAACAGCAAAATACTGTTGTGAAAAGCCAAGTGTCTAAGACAGAGAAAAAGCAGGAAGATCCATATGGTACAAAACCTCATTCTTCTCCCGTGCTCCGCAGTAGTTTTATCACTGTGCCTACTTTTAGGTGCCATACTGCAAGAAAGCTACTCACTAGTATCAAGGACTCCAAAATATCTTATGAAAAGCAAGAAGAGTGGAAAACTTGCATAGAAAATATGCACAACACACCACCATCAGTGATATGATCAGAATCTCCAGAAGTAGTTTAGTACAAAGCTTGAAAGTTATTTTAGCACATACATTTTCCCATAAGTATGAGCATAAAAAGCAATCATGCAAAAATTAAAAAAATGTTTTTACATATGAATGTGAGCTCATTAAAAAAAATAAATAAAACCTTTGCAGCTGCCCATAAGCATACAAATGCTTGAGCTTGATTTACAGGAACACCACTATAAATGTTTTAATGGAACACCACTATAAATCCTTGCACTGGACCATACTGCTGTTGAATATATAAAGAGCTAACAAACAGAAAGAAAACTGCTTCTGGTGTTCAAACTAGAACTTTGAATTTCAGTACCCATTTCTGGATAAGCTATTACTTTCTCCTGTGTAACTGTGTTGCCATCTTTGAGGTATACGTTAGGGCAGTGAGTTTGCAAACACAACAGAGCACAAAACATAGGTGTTTTTGCAACTGCTTTTACAGCAGTGCAAGCTGAAATATGGTACATACAATCACTACGGATATGGCTGGTCAAACCTTAAATTCTGGAGCAGTTTCAACTGTATTTTTTCTAAAGGTTGCTTCTCACTTTTATTGATTTTGAGTGGCCTTAGTGCCCATTTGTGAAAGAACAATGATGTCTCTCATCCCACAGCCATTTGAAATAGCTCATATCCCCAGGCTTATACAATTGTAAAGCAGATGTATGGCTGTGCACTTGTGGGTTGTGCATTCAACTAAGTGGCTTTTCATGGCTTCCTAAGACCCCTCTCAAAAATTCTTTGGGACTGTTTCTCTGGCTGTAGAGATACCTGTGCTAGATATAACTAAGCTACCTTACTTACCAGAAAGCAGAGTAACTCGTATATGCCCCTGGGCAGCATCAGATTAACAGCACACATGGGCGGAGAAAGAGAAAATATACCTTGTTGGTCAAGGTGGTTGCATAGAGGTTTTGAGATCCCCTTAGCCACCCGTAAGGCACAGCATATCTTTATCCTCTAAATAGCATAATCTTCTGCCTCCCACTGCCAAGCAGTATCCTCTTTCTCCTCCTTCACCCCATTTTCCAAGCAGCACTAAGATGAGAGAGGTTGTCCTGCCACCCACAGCTGACCCGTCCACCCTGCTGTGGCAGCAGCAGTGCAGCTTTAGTCAAGCAGCTTCAGACAGAAGAAGGAATCTGGGATCTGGGCAGTATCTCCCACAAATCCTCCTCTGGGACTCTGCCCATAATGGAGGCAACACACAGGTGGGACATGACCTGTTAGCTGCTTGTGGCAGCACAATGAACTAGGTCTTGATATCTGAAGCCTTTTAAGTTGTTCACTGAAATGGTCCTACTCCTTGCCACCACTGGTCTAGGACAGGGCCTTAAATCCATACAAATGAGCCAACGCAGGCAGCTCTGCAAGTGTTCTGTTTGCTAAATCTCTTTAAGGAATGGCTTATTTCCTTGTCACACTATACAGTTTCTGGTACAGAGAGGCTTTTTCCTCTTAGTAGGTCAGATCAAGAGACTTGAGTACTAAATTGGTCTCAGAAACCACTGACTTGCAATCTTCTTTACTGAAGGTTACTTGTACCCACTGATTGCAACATCTATGCTGCAAAATTTGACAGATGAAATCTGTTCTGTTGACTTTTTAAAATGAGTTTTCTTGAAAAGGATGAGCAAGCACATCACTGAACTAATATACTAAAATTTTACCAAGGTAATTAAAGATGGAACAATGTGATGATCACATTAAGGTAACAATTAAAATCAAACCAATAAATCAAGAAATTCAAGTGATGAAATCGTCAATAGATCTGGATGTAAACTCAAATAACACAATTTACAGTAAAAATTAACTGCTTTGTTCAAACCTTCCTTTGGAAGAGGGCATGAAAACAAATTTCTTTCTAGTTTGAGGCCTCAGCTCCGCTTTCAGCAGTAAGTACACTGACCTGATTGAGGAAAAGCACAGATGGATGCTTTGTGATGAAAGAGTGATCATACTCAAACTTCTTAAACTATGACTAAATCAAAAGAGTTTTTCTCTCTCTTAACATCTGATTTGTTGTCCTGCCCTGACAGCTGGCCTGCCAGACATATGTCCTCACATATGACTGCAGTATGCTTTGGGTAATATCTAGGAGGAGTTCTCTTAAATACATCCCTCTTGCTGGGAGGACCGTAGCCCTCCTACTCAGTCTCTCCTCTCTTCTTCCCTAAGGGATGAAGATAGCTTTAGGGATACAGACTGCATTCATTTTATCCCCTTCTAATTCACAGGATAGTCTGTCCATTCTTTCTAATTCTGTCACCTTCTTCTGTAGTTGACTAGCAAAATAGCAACAATTCAACTCATATGAATAAAAATATAACTCCCCTTATTTACATAACTCATTGTCCTAGTTCACTGTTAAACATCTCCTATCCTGGATACTATTCATATATCCTACATTTTGTTTCAAGGACATTTGTCGATGCACAGACTGATGCAGAATATA
>WHYT01016027.1:15852-26126 GCA_009806455.1 Tetrax tetrax
GGCGTGACATGTCTTTTTGTCTGAAGCAAACATAGAAAGCATTGGGGAATACTGTGCCAAGGCTGCCTGTCTTCTGTTGTTTCTTGCAATCTGGCATAAACCCAGCTCTTACTCAGAACATAAACATGAGACTGCAGAACCCACAACTTGGTGCTTAGGCTGGTTGGCAGAGCCCTCTTACCAGATAAAAGCTATAGTCCTACTATTGCTTTACACAGATTTTGCAGCAAAGAAAGACATACTTGTCTACCTTGTCCTGGCTGCTGCAGTCTGGCAGAGATGGGCCCACCAGGATGGAAGGGAGAGAGACCTTGCCAGTTGCATGGCAAGCTGGGAGAGGCTGCCAGTGAGCAAGGAGAGCACAAGGCAGCAGCACTGCCTGAAGCACACACTCAAAACCTGAAGGGGATGAGGAAAAGGGTGACCTGTAAGGTGTTTTTTCCGTGATGAGTTACTGCTGAAAGTTGCTGCTCTGGAGTGATGCAGACTCTCACGCTAAGATGCCTTAGTCCCAAGATCAGTTTCCAGATTGATACGTTCAATTTTTCTTTTAGCACAGATTTTCTTTGTTTTTGTAGGGGATATCCATAGCCTATGTATTATTTTGAGTGAACACATATATAGGTATTTTCTAAACAGAACTACTACCTTTATTCCCGAAGGAGGAAAAGCATATTCTTCTTAGATGGCAGTCCTTATGCCTCAAGAGCTCAGGAGAATGTGAGGCTGAGCAAGTTTATGAGACCAAGCTCTGCATGGTTGCGTGTTGCAAAGGCACCAGATAAAGAAGATTCTGAAAGCTGGAGTAAAAGTTATAAAAAATGGTTATTCAGGTTCAAGTCCAAGGTACTTCTGTGAGAAATTAGCAATTCACATTTTCATTGTCTTTGGCGCTGAGAGTGGATTAATGTCTTCAGAACCAGGCTCAAGTTGCCTTGGGATAAGGGAATGGAGGCGAGTTTGCTAATCTCCTCCTGCCAAAGCTAGGGGGTTTTTTTTGCCTCTGGGCTTTTAGAAATTTTCATAAGCATAGATTTCTGAGAAGAAGCTCTAGATTATATGAGTAGCCAAGCTGCAGGTCCTTTCAGAGCACCTTATGCACACAGGGTTTGATAGATATTTTAGCAGTGCCTCTGACTTTTTCCTCTCTGAGCCATTCAGGAAGAGGAGAACAGTTTGATTTCTCTCTGTAGCAAAAGTGGATTGCACAAAGCTTGTGATGCACAAATGATATCAGATAAGCCGGGAAGATGTGAATTGTTAGACAAGTTACAGGTATTTTGCTGAAACTTCTCATTTCTCTGCCTTTCCTCATGCCTGCCTCGTGGCTAATTATGATACCCACTGGGAGCATTTATAAATATACCTGATACTATTGAGCCATTAGGATATCAGCACAATGCTGGTTGTATTGAGTCCAATTTAGTTTTATGTAACTTAGACTGAGACTTCTCCCACATCGCTGGATTTGATTGCAGTTGATCAGAGGTTTAAAAAGCTAAGACAGATTAAAAACATTAGGCTTGTTGTCCTTTATACCTAGCTTGTCTTTGCAGTGATCTGGCAGAGGAGTGCTGATAGAATTAGGAATCAGTCCTATTATATGTTAAAAACCTCAGATATATGGGAACATCTGGAACTTAGTAGCTTAAATGTGCCTTGTCCATTAAATTTCAGCTACATTGAACCTGAAGTGATTTGGCATGTGTTCCTGATCCTCTGTCATTGATGGATGCCACTTAGCGACACATTTGCATGATATTTTGAGTGGGATAAATGGATACTTGAGTCCTTTTAGAGGATTTGACTTCGGATTCTTTTCCAGAAATGTAGTCTTGCTCTTGCTTTTAGCTCACTTGTGAATGTTATTTCCCACACGGTATGTCACAAGGTCCTAGTGTTATTTATTTAGAATACCCTTTGCTGTGGCTTGCAACTACTCTCTGCCTGATACTCAAGCACGGAGAGAGGAAGGGATGTGAAAGCCTCTCAAAACTCCACCGCCTTTGCATAAATTTCCAGGTAGGCTGTGAAAGACATAAAATCATAGAATGGCTAGAGTTGGAAGGGACCTTTAAAGGTCATCTAGTCCAACCCCCTTGCATGGAGCAGGGACATCCCTGACTAGATCAGGTTGCTCAGAACCTCATCCAACCTGGCCTTGAATGTTTCCAGGGGTGGGGCATGCACCACCTCTCTGGGCAACCTGTTCCAGTGCTCTACAACCCTGATTGTAAAATTTTTTTTCCTAATATCCAATCTAAATCTACCTCCCTCTAATTTAAAACCATTACCACTAGTCCTGTCACAACAGGCCCTACTGAACAGTCTCCCCCCATCTTTCTTGTAGGCCCCCTTGAGGTACTGGAAGACTGCTATCAGGTCTCCCCAGAGCCTCCTCTTCTCCAGGCTGAACAGCCCCAACTCTCTCAGCCTGTCCTCATAGGAGAGGTGCTCTACCCCTCTTATCTTCTTCGTGGCCCTCCTCTGGACCCTTTCCAACTGGTCCATGTCCTTCTTATGTTGGGAACTCCAGAACTGGACACAATAATCCAGGTGGGGTCTCACCAGAGCAGAGTAGAGGGGCACAATCACCTCCCTCGACCTGCTGGCGACGCACCTCTTGATGCAGCCCAGAATGCAGTTGGCCTTCTGAGCCGCAAGGGCGCATTGCCAGCTCATGTTGAGCCTCTTGTCCACCATCACCCCCAAGTCTTTCTCCTCAGGGCTGTTCTCAATCCATTCTCCGCTCAGCCTATATTTGTGCCTGGGATTGCCACAACCCAGGTGCAGGACCTTGCACTTGGCCTGGTTGAACTTCATGAGGTTTGCACGGGCCCACCTCTCCAGCCTGTCCAGGTCCCTCTGGATGGCATCCCTCCCTTCCAGCATGTCAACAGCACCACACAGCTTGGTGTCATCGGCGAACTTGCTGAGGGTGCACTCTATCCCACTGTCCATATCACTGACAACGATGTTGAACAGGGCCGGGCCCAACACGGACCCATGAAGGACACCACTGGTGACCTGTCTCCACTTGGACATTGAGCCGTTGACCACCACTCTCTGAGTGCGGCCATCCAGCCAACTCCTTATCCACCGAGTGGTCCATCCATCGAACCCGTGCCTCTCTAGTTTAGAGAGAAGGATGTCATGCGGGGACAGTGTCGAAAGCTTTGCACAAGTCCAGGTAGATGATATCCGTTGCCCGTCCCTTGTCCACCGATGCTGTTACCCCGTCATAGTAGGCCACCAAATTGGTCAGGCACCATCTGCCCTTCGTGAAGCCATGTTGGCTCTCACCAACCACCTCCTTGCTCTCCATGTGCCTTAGCATGGTTTCCAGGAGAATCTGCTCCATGACCTTGCCAGGCACGGAGGTGAGGCTGACCGGCCTGTAGTTGCCTGGGTCTTCCTTGTTCCCCTTTTTAAAAATGGGGGTTATGTTCCCTCTCTTTCAGTCATTGGGGACCTCACCAGACCGCCACGATTTCTCAAATATGACAGCCAGTGGCCTGGCAACTTCATCCGCCAGTTCCCTCAGGACCTGTGGATGGATCTCATCAGGTCCCATGGACTTGTGCACCTTCAAGTTTCTTAGATGATCCCGAACCTGCTCTTCGAGCACAGTGGGCGGTTTTTCATCCTCGCAGTCCCTGCCTGTGCCTTCCACAGCTTGGGTGGTTAGACAAGAGCCCTTATCAGTGAAGACTGAGGCAAACAAGTCATTGAGTACCTCAGCCTTCTCCACATCCCGGGTAACTACGACACTCGTTACCTTCCGGAGGGGGCCTACATTCTCCTTGGACTTTCTTTTGTCCCCTGCATACCTGTAAAGGCTTTTCTTGTTACTTTTAATATCCCATGCCAGATTCGATTCTGTCAGGGCTTTAGCCTTCCTCACCCGATCCCTGGCCACTCGCACAGCCACTCGGTAGTCCTCCCAGGCTACCTGTCCCCACTTCCACCCTCTATAGTCTTTCCTCTTTACTTTCAGTTGGTCCAGGAGCTCCTTGCTCATCCACGCTGGCCTCCTGGCCTTTTTGCCTGACTTGTTCTTCTTCGGGATGCACCTCTGCTGAGCTTGGAGGAGGTGCTCCTTGAATATCAACCAGCTTTCCTGGGCCCCTCTTCCCTCCAGGGCCGCCTCCCATGGCACTTTACCCATCAGATCTGTAAAGAGGCCAAAGTCTGCCCTCCTTAAGTCCAGGGCAGAAAGCTTCCTATGTAGTTTCCTCATTGCCCCATGGATCTTGAACTCCACCGTGTTGTGGTCACTGCTGCCAAGGCTGCCCTTCAGTTTCACATCCCCCACCAGCCCCTCCCTGTTGGTGAGCACAAGGTTGAGCATGGCACCCCTCCTCGTTGGTTCCTCTATCGCCTGCAGGAGGAAGTTGTCATCCACGCGTTCCAGGAACCTCCTGGACTGACTGTGCCCTGCCATGTTGTCCCTCCAACAGATATCAGGGTCGTTGAAGTCCCCCATTAGGACCAGGGCTTGCGACTGCTAGGCTGCTTCTATCTGCCTGTAGAGGCCCTCGTCTGCTCTGTCCTGGCCAGGCAGCCTGTAGCACACACCCATCTTAATCTTCCCTGTTCCTGCCCTTTCTCTAATCCTGACCCACATAGAGCGACACCCCCTCCTCATTTCCCCTGCCTGTCCTTCATAAAAAACCTATATCCCTCCATCCAAATGCTCCAGTTGTAGGAGTCGTCCCACTACGTCTCTGTGATACCAACAAGGTCGTAGCCCTGCATGTGTGCATGCATCTCTAGCTCTTCCTGTTTGTTCCCCGTGCTATGTGTACTGGTATAGAGGCACTTAAGCCGGGCCCCAGACGAAGCTGGCCTGCTGGCTGGAGCCATAGGAGTCCCTTTGGGCTGCAGTTTAGGTTCTCTCGCACTTAGGTTCTCTTGATATGCCAAATAAGATCTTTAAAGAGGCACACTGGCATATAAGAAGAACAGTATTGCCCTTCCTTAAACATTGAAGCTGTCAGTATGTCTAGCTGGAAGGAGTTCTCCTGGGTCTCCTGCATGCCCACCAAGCAGCATCTATCTCTAAATTAATTGACCTTTATCTGTTTACAGCTCTTGTGCCATACTCCCTATTTATTTAATGAAATGTCCCAGTAAAATAGAATAGCCATTCATAAGCCTCTGACAACAAACAATCATGAAAATTGCCTTTGAATTTCCCTAATTTGCTTGAAAGAGTCAGAACAATGGGAGAGAATAATTGCAGTTATTAAACGAAATTGCTGCAGGCAAAATATAACTGATTTTAAAAGCCAAATTCAGGAAAACACAAAGAGGGGGGAAAGGAGAGCCACTCAGTAAGATGTCTCATGCTACCTACCCCCTTTTGTTTGTGTAATGAGAGATTTCACCTTGCTCTTTTCTCAAGCACTGTTATTTATGGGGAAAATCAAAGCATTTAGTATCAGCGTAGTAAAGCTCAGTGTGGCAGCGTGTTGCCTGGCAAAGCCATCGGAAAGCTGTTTTCTTCTGATCTGCTTCATGCCAATGAAAAAGTGTCCCTCTCTGGAAACTAAGTGTATTGGAAGCCAGTGTAAGGAAAACTCACTGTAGCATTAACTGTTGTACAGACAGGACTTTAACTCCTTCCTAGGCATGAACTAGATTGCTTGTGAAAGTAAGAGGCCTGTGGGATTTTCAGGACAACACAACTGACTTTTAGTGTCACATCACCCATAATGAAGTTTGTTTTCTTTAGTCCTTTAGAGCCAGATTTTAAAGAATTTGGGTTCCTAAAGATGTATCTGTAGAGCCTTGGGTATTGCCATTGGTCCAGACTCAGATGACCTTGCAAATGGAGAGAGGTGATAAACTGCTGTCTGCCCTTGGCCATACAGAAAGCCTCTAAGAAATGGTAGAAACAAATAGAACTGTAGAATGGTTAGGGTTGGAAGGGACCTTTAAAGGTTATCTAGTCCAACTCCCACTCCAAGGAGCAGGGACATCCCTCACTAAATCAGGTTGTTCAGAGCCTCATCCTACCCGGCCTTGAATGTTTCCACGGATGGGGCATCTGCCACCTTCTCTGTTCCAGTGTTTCACCATACTCATTACAGAAAATTTCTTCCTTATGTCTAGTCTAAATCTACCTACTTCTAGTTCAAAACCATTACCCCTTGTCCTTTCACAACAGAAGTCTCTCTTAAGAGTTTCTCCCCACCTTTCTTATAAGCCCCCTTGAGGTACTGGAAGACCACTGTAAGGTCTCCCCAGAGCCTTCTCTTCTCCATACTGAACAGCCCTAACTATCTCAGCCTGTCCTCATAGGAAAGGTGCTCCAGCCCTCTTCTCATCTTTGTGGCCCTCCTCTGGACCCTTTCCAACTGGTCCATGTCCTTCTTATATTGGGGGCTCCAGAGCTGGACACAGTACTCCAGGTGGGGTGTTACAAGAGTAGAGGGGAAGACTTTTGTGGGCCTTGTAAAAGTAAGATTCGACCTCCTCAGTCAGTTAAGTGCTGCAGCACTAAGCAATATAATGCTTAAGTACTTCTAAAACTTGTGCCTCAGAAACCATATGACATTGTAAGAAGAATCTGTGCTCTAGCACAATACATATATTTTTGTTCTGGCCAGTTCAATAGAACTTTGTCCAGTGTAACTGAGCACAGAGGTAACTCCCGTCTCAGAAATGAAATGTATTTGGTTCTGTCGTAGTTCAGCTTCTCACACTATTTTATAAGGAGATAACAGAACAAAGGATTGCTGCAATTTGACAGCACGAATTCTCTCCAGCCCACCTAAATAGAAAAAAAATTATTGTTGGCCTGTGATCTTCCTTTCTGCAAGTCAAGGCTCTTTCAGTTCCCACTGCAAATAATGGCAGTTTACTTGCAATTTTTCAGCTGCATGTGTTACCCCAAATTGGCTGCCTTATTGTCATGAAAAGCAGTCTGCCAACACAGAGGTTCTTCCAAAGAAGCCTGGCTATTTTAAGAGAAGAGCGAGCAACTGTGGTAATATTCCTGCATCACTGTTTCACTTCATGCTTTGCCACAGGAGCAAAACAAGACAGTGGAGATCACTGTCAAGTGTTTACAGAATGTGACTTTTTGTCAGAAATGATTGTCAGGCAGTGACTATATCGAAACATTAGCAGGAAATAGTGAGTTTTCTTGGTTTTTTTTTCCCCAGGCAGCTGGCAGTCTTAATTTCTCTGAAGAAAAAGAAACAGAAATTCCTTTCTTCTTTTTGTATTTGGGGATGTAAATCATTCAGTGTTTTAACTCTATGTCTGCCTGCCTAGTTTTCCCTTGTCAAAGTAAACGTGGATGAAACAACTTCTTAGTTGCCTTGCTGTAGATATTTAGTAGATCCACTTAATGTCTCTGTTTTGCATTGATTTAATGTGAGTAGAATTTAACCTATATTCAGCATCCAGTACCTGTAGTTATTTTCCCAGGTAAGCACAGCATATTGAATAGTCAGTTCTTTCAATGGTATTCAAGGGAAGCTGAGAATCCCTATTCATAGCAATTATGCACAGTGTTTACCTTGATACATTTTTTTTTTTTTTTTTTTTTTTCTGCTGGCTGTGGAACTGAATGCTGTTTTGTCATCTGAAGAGATCTCAGCAAAAGGGCAATAGTTAAGGATGAACTGGATTGCATTGCAAGAAAAATAAAAAAAAAAATCTTCCAAGATTTAAAATATCAAGGGGGTTAAATATGTTGACTTATCTGAAATAAAGTACTCCAAGTCGTTTCTTCCTCTCTGCTTGCCACCTGCCAAAGTGCTGCAACTCCCTGCACAGAACTGTCACAGATTGGTGATGCTGCAAATATACATGTGTTTATAATGTTGTCACTGTATAAGAAATTGTTATCCTAAACTCAGACCATGGCTGGAAAAAGTCTCCTAATTGAATTCTTCATTTTTATAGTGTCCATTCCCTTTTATGTGTTAGCTTTAGGCCAATGTGCAGGAGGGAGCAGGAATAGATGGTCTTAATGAGGAGGCAGCTGAGCACTTTCCCTGAGCACGTCCTGCAGTGAGACTAATTTGGGCTACATTCCACTTAACTGTTCTGCACCTCTCTGGACAAATCCTCACCTCCAACGTTGTTTTCAGTGATCTAAGATTCAAATTTACAGTATCTACCAATTACCACAGAGATACAGTTCTCATCTTGGTGCTTAAAGATCTAAAAATGTTTTCTGGGAAATTGAATGACCAAACAGGTTGTCTCTTATCAAAGACAAAAAAAAGCCTTTTGGTTTTATGAACATAAATGTCATAGTTTAGACCCGACTCGGACCAGACTATGCAGTCTCTCTCTGACTTCCCCCACCCTCTGAAAGAATAGGGAGAGATAATAGAAGAAAAAAATGCTCAAGGTTTGAGATAAGAACAGGGAGAGATCATTAAAGTTACAGTTATGGGCAAAACAGACTAGACCTGGGGAAAAGTATTCCTTTATTATTAAAACCAAAGCAAAATAATGACAAAGAGAACAAGATAACTTCCCCACACCCCTCCCTCTTCTCAGGCTTAACATTACCTCCTTCCTCCCTGAGCAGTGCAGTGGGGAAGAGGGAATGGGGGTTACGGTCAGTTCATCACACATCGCTTTAAACCGCTCATAAGGGGGAAGAACTCATCACATTCCTGCCCTGGTCCAGCATGGGGTCCCTCCCACAGGCTACAGTCCTTCATTAAATGTTCCAGCATGGGTCATTTTTTCCATGAGGTGCAGTCTCTCCAGAATGGCTGCCGTACTGCAGGCTGTCCACGGGCCACAGCCTTCTTCAGGCATCCGCCTGCACGGGCATGGGGTCCTCCATGGGCTGCAGGTAGATCTCTGCTCCTCTGTGGACCTCCATGGGCTGCAGGGGGACAGCCTGCTTCTCCATGGTCATCACCACAGGCTGCAGGGGAATCTCTGCCAGGAGCAGCATTACTCCTTTACTCCTCCTCCTCCTTCTTCACTGACCTTGGCATCTGCAGCCATTCCTCTCACCAGAAATTCTTCACAACTGGCTCAGGCAGACGCCTCTCGGGTTCTCTTCACATCTCCTCTCCACTTCTTAGAGCCAGGCTGGGCTGAGTCGGGCCCAGATGGCCACCCAGTGGGAGGCCAGAAGGTGAGGGCCAGAAGCCCCACCGTCTCTGCCCCTGCTCAGCGTCTTCACATGTTCTTTTCTTTTATTTTTTGTCCTTTTCCCCCTTCATAAATACGTTATCAGAAAGGCGTTGTCAGGGAACATTCTGCTACCAATTAGCTTGGCCTTGTCCAGCAGCAGATCCGCCCTGGGCCCGGCCAAGTCCACCGGACAAAGGGGAAAAACTTCATAGAATCATAGAATGGTTAGAGTTGGAAGGGACCTTCAAAGGTCATCCAGTCCAACCCCCTACAAGGAGCAGGGACATCCCCGACTAGATCAGATTGCTCAGAGCCTCATCCAACCTGGCCTTGAACGTTTCCAGGGGTAGGGCATCCACCACCTCTCTGGGCAACGCGTTCCAGTGTTCTACCACCCTCATTGTTAAAAATGTCTTCCTTCTATTTAGTTTGAATCTACCTCCTCTAGTTTAAAACCATTACCCCTTCTCCTGTCACAACAGGCCCTGCTAAAAACGTGTTCTTTGTCATTCTTATAAGTGCCCTTTAGGTACTGGAAAGCCACTATAAAGTCTCCCCAGAGCTTTCTCTTCTCCAGGCTGAACAACCCCAACTCTCTCAGCCTCTCCTTATATGAGAGGTGCTCCAGTCCTCTGATCATCTTTTTTTTTGTTTGCTTGCTTGCTTGCTAAATTTTCCAGAAATGTCTCTGAAAGCTGATACAAAAGACTGGTGGTGGGTCTCTTAAGCTAGAGAGAGCACTTCTCTTCTGATGGTGCTGAATCCCTGGTTCCAGTTACTTGAACAGTTTGGCTGGTATCTCCTCGCATTGTAAAAACTTTTTTCCTACTATCCAATCTAAATCTACCTCCCTCTATTTTAAAACCATTACTCCTCATCCTATCACAACAGGCCCTACTGAACAGTCTCCCCCCATCTTTCTTGTAGGCCCCCTTGAGGTACTAGAAGACTGCTATCAGGTCTCCCCGGAGCCTCCTCTTCTCCAGGCTGAACAGCCCCAACTCTCTCAGCCTGTCTTCATAGGAGAGGTGCTCCAGCCCTCTTATCATCTTCGTGGCCCTCCTCTGGACCTTCTCCAACTGGTCCATGTCCTTCTTATGTTGGGGGCTCCAGAACTGGACGCAGTACTCCAGGTGGGGTCTCACCAGGGCAGA
>WHYT01016027.1:26766-86848 GCA_009806455.1 Tetrax tetrax
GAGCCTCCTCTTCTCCAGGCTGAACAGCCCCAACTCTCTCAGCCTGTCTTCATAGGAGAGGTGCTCCAGCCCTCTTATCATCTTCGTGGCCCTCCTCTGGACCTTCTCCAACTGGTCCATGTCCTTCTTATGTTGGGGGCTCCAGAACTGGACGCAGTACTCCAGGTGGGGTCTCACCAGGGCAGAGTAGAAGGGCACAATCACCTCCCTCAACCTGCTGGCCACACTCCTCTTGATGCAGCCCAGGATGCAGTTGGCCTTCTGGGCCGTAAGGGTGCATTGCCGGCTCATGTTGAGCCTCTCGTCCACCATCACTCCCAAGTCCTTCTCCTCAGAGCTGCTCTCGATCCATTCTCCGCCCAGACTATATTTGTGCCTGGGATTGCCACAACCCAGGTGCAGGACCTTGCACTTGGCCTGATTGAACTTCATGAGGTTTGCACGGGCCCACCTCTCCAGCCTGTCAAGGTCTCTCTGGGTGCCATTCCTTCCCTTCCAGCATGTCGACAGCACCACACAGCCTGTTGTCATCGGCAAACTCTATCCCACTGTCCATGTCACTGACATAGATGCTGAACAGGGCCTGGCCCAACATGGACCCCTGAGGGACACAACTCGTGACCAGTCTCCACTTGGACATCGATCCTTTGACCACCACTCTCTGAGTGCGGCCATCCAGCCAACTCCTTAACCACTGAGTGATCCGTCCATCAAACCCATGCCTCTCTAGTTTAGAGAGAAGGATGTCGTGTGGAACAGTGTCAAATGCTTTGCACAAGTCCAGGTAGATGATCTCAGTTGCTCGTCCCTTATCCACAGATGCTGTCACCCTGTCATAGAAGGCCACCAAATTGGTCAGGCACCATCTGCCCTTCGTGAAGCCATGTTGGCTGTCACCAACCACCTCCTTGCTCTCCATGTGCCTTAGCATGGTTTCCAGGAGAATCTGCTCCATGACCTCGCCAGGCAGAGAGGTGAGGCTGACCGGCCTGTAGTTGCCTGGGTCTTCCTTGTTCCCCTTTTTAAAAATGGGGGTTATGTTCCCTCTCTTTCAGTCATTGGGGACCTCACTAGGCCGCCACGATTTCTCAAATATGACAGCCAGTGGCTTGGCAACTTCATCCGCCAGTTCCCTCAGGACCTGCGGATGGATCTCATCAGGTCCCATGGACTTGTGCACCTTCAAGTTCCTCAGATGTTCCCAAACCTGCTCTTCGAGTGCAGTGGGCGGTTCTTCATCCTTGCAGTCCTTGCTTGTGCCTTCCACAGCTTGGGTGGTTAGACAAGAGCCCTTATCAGTGAAGACTGAGGGAAAAAAGTCATTAAGCATCTCAGCCTTCTCCATGTCTCAGGTAATCAGGACACCCGTTACCTTCCGGAGGGGGCCTACATTCTCCTTGGACCTTCTTTTGTCCCCAACATGCCTGTAGAAGCTTTTCTTGATGCTTTTTATTTCTCTGGCCAGATTCAATTCTGTCAAGGCTTTAGCCTTCCTCACCCAATCCCTGGACACTCCACAGCCTCTCTGTAGTCCTCCCAGGCTACCTGTCTCCACTTCCACCCTCTATAGTCTTTCCTCTTTACTTTCAGTTGGTCCAGGAGCTCCTTGCTTATCAACGCTGGCCTCCTGGCCTTTTTGCCCAACTTCTTCTTCATCGGGATGCACCTCTGCTGAGCTTGGAGGAGGTGCTCCTTGAATGTGGACCAACTTTCCTGGGCCCCTCTTCCCTCCAGGGCTGCCTCCTATGGCACTTTGCCCATCAGGTCCCTGAAGAGGCTGAAGTCCACCTTCTTGAAGTCTAGGGCTGAGAGCTTGCCATGTAGTTTCCTTAAACTCCACCGTGTCGTGGTTGCTGCAGCCAAGGCTGTCCTTCAGTTTCACATCCCCCACCAGCCCCTCCCTGTTGGTGAGCCCAAGGTCGAGCATGGCACCCCTCCTTGTCGGCTCCTCTGTCGCCTGCAGGAGGAAGTTGTCGTCCATGCGCTCCAGGAATCTACTGTACTGCCTGTGCCCTGACGTGTTATCTCTCCAACAGATGACAACTTCTAGCAGCTTTTCACAGAAGCTACCACTGTAGCCCACGCTCACTTAAATAAAACCAGGACAATAAATCTAGGGGATTTACAAACTTCCCTGACATTACATTTTGCCAGCTCCATGTCACGCTAAAAGCTTGTTTCGTGTGTTACTTTACTCTCCTTTAAAAGTGAAGTTACCCTGCAGTCAGTGAATATACTGTGCTTGGTAATACTTGGAAGTTTGCTTTCTGTTCCCACTGAGTGGTAAAAACTTCAACTGAGAAACAAGATTTATTGCAGAATTTTGTGCCTTGTTAAAGGAACTGAAAAATGGGGAATGGTAAGGAAGAGAGAAAAACAATGGGATGGGCTAGTGAAATTGAAGCTTTTTGTAGGTTACGCTGTGTGGCTTCAAAGAGATTTTTTTTTGTAAAGGTAGGCTTGCCACCTGAACACCCTTTTCTGCAGAAATTCAGCAGAGGTTGAACACCCAAACCCACTTCTTCCCTGGCAAGTGAATATAGCTGTTTTACCATGTGTGTATTTCTTGCTGCATTTTCTAGAATGATGCCAAAGACACATATAGGAATTTACTACATGAAGTGCTCAGCGAAGCCACTGAGAGCTCCGAAGCGGAGGATCGGGCCGGGGGACCCTTCCTGACGCGGCAAAAACCGCGGCCAAACCGCGAAGGCAAAAGCGCAGTGACAGATACCCTGCCCCAGCCCCCGCCCCCGCCCCCACCCCCGAGCGGGCCCGAGCGAGCCCCCGCCGAGCGGCAGCTCTGACTCCGCGGGGGCGGGGAATGGAGTGGCGGCGGCCAACCCCCATTCGCACACAGGAGCCGCCCCCAGCGAGCGCGGCGAGCAGAGCGGGCAAACGGGGCGTGGCGCGGCACTTTGCGCTGACGTGACGCAGCCCTCTCTCCGGGCTCCGGAGGGGACTCGACTGGTGGTCACTGCCCTCCTGGGACGGGACCCAGCTGTGGTCTCTACTCGCCCGAAGGCCATCGCCAGAAGGACCGTGGCCGCCCAGACGGGCTCCCACACAAACACGCAGCTGTCCAGGTCTCCGGCTGCAGGGAGTGCCTGAGCCTGTCACTTGTACCGGAGGGCAGCAGAGACAACAGCTGTTTCCAGTGCGACCAGGTGGATGATCTGCTCAGACTGGAGGCAGAGCTGAAAGAGGAAGTGGAAAGGCTGAGGAGTATCCCGGAGCATGAGAGGGAGATAGGCTGGTGGAGCCACACCCTACCATCCCTGAGGCCAAGGCAGCAGATGGAGGCTCCATGAGGAGCAGAGGATCCCCTGTCCTCTTGCCACCACACAGAAGGAGGGAACCTAAGAAACAGAGGGGAATGGAAATGGGTCCCTGCTTGGGGTACCAGTTGAATCCCTGCCTGGCCTCCCTCACCTCCCTAGATGCCCTTACACAACAGGTATGGGGCTCTGGAACTTGAGGGCCAGGCAAATGAGGATGTAGGTGAGGGTCCATCCAGGGAGTTGCCAAGGGAAAGCCAGTCAGCCCCATACATTGTGACTGCCACTGTTAAGAAAAAAAAAAAAGGAGGGTAATTCCCTTCTGAAGGGAACAGAGGGCCCCATACGCCAACCAGACCCACCCCACAGGGAAGCCTGCTGCCTCCTGAGTGCCTGCGTCAGAAACATTATTAGGAAACTTCCTCGTCTGGTCCGCCCCACTGATTATTACCTGCTATTGGTTGTGCAGGTTGGCAGCAATGAGGTTGTGGAGAGAAGTCCAAGAGAGATCAAAAGGGACCTCAGGGCACTGGGGTGATTGGTTGAAGGATCAGGAGCGCAGGTTGCGTTTTCCTCAATCTCGTCTGTGGCAGGGAAGTATACTGAGAGGAACAGGAAAACTCAGCTGATTATTGCGTGGCTCAGGGGCTGGTGCCATCACTGAAATTTGGAGGTTTTGGATCATGGGGAGATTTACATGGCACTGGGGCTGCTGGCAGCAGATGGAGTTCAGCTGTCTCTGAGGGGGAGAAGGATTCTCACCCATGAGATAGTGGGGCTGATTGAGAGGGCTTGAAATTAAGCGCAAAGGGGGAAGGGGATACAAGCAGGCTCCCTAGAGATGAGTCTTGGAGTGACATGCCAAGATTAGGAGTGAAATCGATAGCCCAGCTCAAGTGCATTTACACCAATGCAAGCAGCATGGGCAACAAGCAGCAGGAGCTGGAAGCCATTGTGCAGCAGGATAGATATGATTTAGTCACCATCATAGAAACATAGTAGGATGACTTTCATGACTGGATGTCATGGATGGCTTACAAGCTCTTCAGAAGGGATAGGCAAGGAAAGAGAGGCGGTGGGGTGGCTCTGTATGTGCGGGTGTGTTTTGATTGCATGGAGCTCAATTATGGTGACGGTAAGGTTGAATGCTTATGGGTAGAGATGAGGGGGAAGGCCAACGAGGCAGATATCCTGCTGGGAGTCTGTTTTAGACCACCCAACCAGGACAAAGAGGCAGATGAAGTATTTTACAAGTGGCTGGCAGAAGTCTCAAGATCGCTAGCCCTTGTTCTCATGGGCGATTTCAACTTACCAGGCATCTCCTGGAAATACAACACAGCAGAGAAGAAACAGCCTAGGAGGTTCTGGGAGTGTGTGAAAGATAACTTCCTGACACATCTACCAGGGCAGGTGTCTTGCTTGACCTGCTGTTTACAAACAGAGAAGGGCTGGTGGGAGATGTGGTGGTCAGAGGCAATCTTGGGCTTAGTGACCACGAAATGATAGAGTTTTCAGTTATTGGAGAGGTAAAAAGAGAGGCCAGCAAAACCTCTACCATGGACTTCCAGAGAGCAGACTTTGGCCCGTTCAGGACACTGGTTGACAGAGTCCCCTGAGAGGCAGTCCCAAAGGGCAAAGGAATCCAGGAAGGGTGGACATTCTTCAAGAGGGAGCTCTTAAAGGAACAGCAGCAGGCTGTCCCCATGTGCCATAAGACGAACTGGCAGAGGAGACAACCAGCTTGGCTGCACAGGGAGCTTTTGCTAGGACTCAGGGGAAAAAGGAGAATCTACTGCTCTTGGAAGAAGGGGCAAGCAACTCAAGAAGAGTACAGGGAGCTCGTAAGGTCATATAGAGAGAAAATTAGAAAGGCAGAAGCCCAGATAGACCTCAATCTGGCCACTATTTTTAAGCATAACAATGAATGTTTCTACAAATACATTAACAACAAAAAGAGAGACAAAGAGAACCTCCACCCTTTATTGGATACCAGGGAGGGGGGGACGGGGACATGGGACATTATCACCAAGGATGAAGAAAAGGCTCAGGTACTTAATGCCTTCTTTGGCTCAGTCTTTAATAGTCAGACCAGTTATCCCCAGGGTGTTCAGCCACCTGAGCTGGAATACAGGGACAGAGAGCAGAATGAAATCCTCACAATCCAGGAGGAAGCAGTTACCAACCTGCTACACCACCTGGACATGCACAAGTCTATGGGGCCAGATGGGATCCACCTGAGGGTAATGAGGGAGCTGGCGAAGGAGCTTGCCAAGCCACTCTCCATCATTTGTCAGCAGTGCTGGTTAACAGGGGAGGTCCCAGATGACTGGCAGCTTGCCAATGTGACGCCCATCTTCAAGAAGGGTCAGGAGGAGGATCTGGGGAACTACAGGCCTGTCAGCCTGACCTCAGTGTAGTGGAAGATTATGGAGCAATTCATCTTGAGTGCACTCACCTGGCATGTGCAGGACAATCAAGGGATCAGGCCCAGCCAGCATGGGTTCATGAAGGGCAGGTCTTACTTGACTAACCTGATCTCCTTCCATGACCAGGTAACCCCCCTACTGGATGACGGAAAGGCTGTGGATGTTATCTGCTGGACCTTAGCAAAACCTTTGATACTGTCTCTCACAGCATTCTCCTAGAGAAGCTGGCGGCTCATGGCTTGGACAGGTATACCCTGTGATGGGTTAAAAACTGTTTGGATTGCCAAGCCCAGAGAGTTGTGGTGAATGGAGTTAAAGGAGTTAAATCCAAGTGGCATCTGGTCACAAGCGATATTCCCCAGGACTCAGTGCTGGGGCCAGTTCTGTTTAGGATCTTTTATCAATGATCTGGATGAGGGGATTGAGTGCTCCCTCAGTGAGTTTGTAGATGACATCAGATTGGGTGGGAGTGTTGATCTGCTCGAGAGTAGGAAGGCTCTGCAGAGAGATTGGGACAGGCTGGAAAAATGGGCTAAGGTGAACTGTATGAGGCCAACAAGGCCAAGTGCCGGGTCCTGCACTTGGGTCACAACAGCCCCATGCAACACTACAGGCTTGGGAAAGAGTGGCTGGAAAGCTGCCAGGGACCTGGGGGTGTTGGTGGACAGTTAACTGAACATGAGCCAGCAGTGTGCCCAGGTGGCCAAGAAGGCCAACAGCATCCTGGTTTGTATCAGGAACAGCGTGGCCAGCAGGAGTGATCGTGGCCCTGTACACGGCACTGCTGAGGCCTCACCTTGAATACTGTGTGTAGTTTTGGGCCCCTCAGTACAAGAAGGGCATTGAGTTGTTGGAGTGCATCGCGAGAAGGGCAACGAAGCTGGTGAGGGGTCCGGAGAACAAGTCTTTTGAGGAGTGTCTGAGGGAACTGGGATTGTTTAATCTGGAGAAGACGAGGATGAGGGGAGACCTCATTGTTCTCTACAACTACCTGAAAGGAGGTTGTAGGGAGGTTGGTGTTGGTCTCTTCCCCCAAATAACTTGTGATAGGACAAGAGGAAATGCCCTCAAGTTGCAGCAGAGGAGGTTTAGGTTGGATATTAGAAAACACTTCTTTACTGGAAGAGTGACCAGGCACTGAATGGGCTGCCCAAGGAAGTGGTGAAGTCACCATCCCTGGAGGTGTTCAAAGAATGTGTAGATGTGGCACTCCAGGACATGGTTTAGTAGGCATGGTGGTGTTAGGTTGATGGTTGGACTTGATGATCTTGGAGGTCTTTTCCAATCTTAAAGATTCTATGATTCTATGACATGCCAATGTCCCAAAGAAATCTTTGGGACCCAAAAATATTCCTGCCTGTGCTGCAGATGTATGCACTCAAAAGTAGTCATTACTGGAATGCAACCATTGCCTTAGCTGGGTCTGTAGGTTCTCTGCATTCCCAGTGCATGCCTATATCTCAGCTTTGGTAGTACCCTTAAACCAAGCTCACTTTACCTGTGGACTTATGAGAGCCGGATGTTCTCCGTACTGGGGTGAAGGCTGTGCTGTGAAAGTTCTGGAGCCATTTGGCTCTGGAGCCCCCAACATAAGAAGGATGTGGACCAGTTGGAGAGAGTCCAGAGGAGAGCCATGAAGATGATCAGAGGGCTGGAGCGCCTCTCCTATGAGGATGGGCTGAAAGAGTTGGGACTGTTCAGCTTGGAGAAGACAAGGCTCTGGGGAGATCTTATAGCAGCCTTCCAGTACCTCAAGGGGGCCTACAGGAAAGACAGGGAGAAATTCTTAAGCAGGGTCTCTTGCAATAGGATGAGGGGTAATGGTTTTAAAAGAGGGAGGTAGATTCAGATTGGACATAAGGAAAAAAAATTTAAATGAGGGTAGTGAAACACTGGACCAGGTTGCTACAAGAGGTGGTGGATGCCTCACCCCTGGAAACATTCAAGGCTAGATTGCATGAGGGTCTAAGCAACTTGATCTAGTTGAAGATGTCCCTGCTCCTTGCATGGGGGTTGGACTAGATGACCTTTGACGATCCCTTCCAACACTAACTATTATATGATTCTATGATTGTGAAGTCCTAGAGGTTGTGATAGCTCACTGTAGATGATAGTTCGATATCTTCTGAGGTGCAGAAGAAAGGAAGAGGTCAGTGACATGTGTTTTTACTTCAAGTATTCTTAATAGGGTTGGAGAGGCAACTCTTCAGCTATTTAATTTTTTTTTTTCTCTGAATATGTCTTTTCTCCTCTGTAACTTATTTGGGTTTTGTATCAATAATTCTATAGCAGCATGCAGTCTGTACTTTATGTACAAATCAGGAATACTTCAAAATGTAAACAGCAGCATTTTAACAAATTAAATAAGGGACAGCAGGCTACTTCTGTACAGGATTTCTAGGTGAGCTGTCCTCAAAGGACCATCTAATCATTAAAACAAAGATGACTGAAATTTGAAAATAAGATTGTACTTCAGCATGTTAGAGAAAAATCTTTCTTAGTATCATATATTTCTCCTAGTTCATATACCCTTGCTCACTTTCCTATAACAGCTTGGCTTTAACTTATTATTTGTGCGGATGTCAGGTGGAAGAGAGTACTGAATTACTCATGCTTTGGTAATCACTTGAGGATTTTACTTTTATGTTTTGAAGTAATGAGGAGCTATAGGTGAACAATAATAAAAGAAAATTCAAAGGAAATTCAAAGGAAATTCAAAGGAAAAAGAGATAGGAGTAGTCACATTGACAAATCTCTAAATATAATCCCTGTTGCCAGGAACTTCACCTACTGTAACTGAAAGTTTAGTGAGTTTTGCAATTTCATTTACCATGAATATCAGATCTATTTGGGTGGGACAGTGAAAGACACGTAAGGGAATTAAATACTGAAATCTCATTAAAAAGTTAGTTGCTTCTGAAAATCCTGTCATCTAAGCTTAAAAATAAATGATTTTACCTGTCTTTCCTCCTGCTAGGTTCTGCAAAATATTGTGTTGAGTACATCGTAACTAAATAATACAACAGAAAAAAAAAATAATAGAGGATCACTTATATCTTCTGAGAAGGCTGGAAGGAGCCAACTTTTGATCCTCATTTTGCAGTGAACTGCAATCACCAAAATGCAGCTCATTCAATAAAATGTCTACTTTTTGTGTTCCAGACTTCCCTGGATTTTTCAGTAACCCTTTCAGACTAGGAAGTACCTAGTACAGTTCAGCCCCCATACCATAATGGTAACTGAGTATAAATGTTTGATTTGGAAAACAAGGGTATTCTTATTACTATTTCAATAGATATTGCCAGAGAGATAAATTTAAAAGGTTGCATTTTTTCAAGATTGCTGCACCTGGGAAATTAGTTTAGGCAAAGAGAATTAATTTTTGGAAAGCCAGCCTCAAAAATGTATTTGCCAAGGCAGGCTGTCCTCAGGATACTCATGGCAACCGCTGACAGCAAATAAATGTTGCTCACTTTTCAGATCAACCCAAAAGGCATCGAACACAAGTGTTTGCTCATCAAAGTACAAGAACTGTGAGAAAGTATGAGTGTGAAAGTGAGAGAAAAGAGAACTGTCACTTGTGTGCAGCTGGGGCCAAGTTCAATGAAACTGTGAGGCATCCTGCTACAGGAGGAGTAAGTTTGCTTTTCACGTAAAATGTAGAAGTCAAATAAAACCAAACAATTTTATAAATATTATGGTCAGTAACATCTTCCAGTCTCATCCTGACAAATTTCTGTGATCATACATACAACAAAGGAACATGACAGCTGCTAGACAACTCCTTATATGGGATTTTCAGTAACCTTCTGTAAACATTTCATGAACAAGTCACCATTCTGGAATAAAAGAAGGTGTATTTGCAGATTAACAAATGTTCAGCCATAAACTGTTATGTTTGGAAAGGATTCAGGTGATGATTATGCAGGCAGAGCAGTTTAAGGTCTGAGTACTTGAGTTCACCTGTTCCTGAGCGATGGCTCAAGAAAAGTTCACTGATATTTTAAAATTTTGAGCAAGAACAACCTTCAGCACAATCACAGGCCATTTACCGAAGGAAAGAATATGAGACTTAAGTGGACCATATTATGCATTGTTCACCCAGCTGACTTTCATTAAGAAACTGATATCCTTTTCAGGGCAGTCATAGCTCAAAACTTCTAACTTAGTATGTTTCAGTTTATTAGCAATGGCTTTGACAGTGGGGGAGATGGAGCTATTTCTTATTAAATCTTTTAAAATATATTGCCAGCTCTCACAGCACCTACAGATGCTATAGGCTTGCTGCTTGACTGAAGCAGCTTTTACTCTCCTTGTCTTCCTTGCCTATCCTTCTGTCACTGCATGACAAGATAAAGAGAAAGAACCAGCAAATTTTCATTACACACTCAAGTTTTAACCATCTCAGTCCAGTTACCTTTTGCCCTGCCTTCTAAGATTATTATTTCCTGAAACTTTTCAATATCTGTGCTGCTCCCTTTTCTCCAGCTATTTTCATTATCCTTCTCTTGACTTTCTTCCTGCAATATGAGTTGCAGACCAAAGCTACATATAGCAGTCCTGTTCTTTTCTAGACATGCATCTTCAAAAGGCCTTTGTAAAATACCACTCAGTCACAAAAATGAGGACTCTACTAATTTCATACTTCCTAACACAGGTGGAGAGGGTTATGCAAATGATAAAGAGTATAAATCCTGTATTAATGTAAAAAAAAAACCCCAATATTACGCTAATTTATAATCTGATTCAGTCTAACATTCATCAAGTGTGTCAAAGTGGAGAATTACAAAGAATTGCACTTTAGAATTTTAGCTTTTGTTTGGGGAGGACAAAAACCAACACACACAAACCAAAACTAAGGACAAATCCTGCTATACGTTTTTCTATTTATAGTAACAGTCTTGAAAACATAGACCAAACATAGGCCAACTAATACTTGCCTGAATCCTGCAGACACTTAAATTTAACAGCTCAGAAGTAAGACAGACTTTGCAGCCATGATCTACTGTGTTTTCAGGGTGGCACAGTACTAAGCATTTCTCACAGTATGTGAGAAAGTTTTCTGCTCTGTGCGGTAGAAATCAGCTATTGTTGGTCCACATATTCCTGTTTAGTTGAGGATGAGGCTCTCCTGCAGGCACATCTCGACAGACACAACCAGTCCAAGCTGTCCAATACAACAGTACCTTAACTCGTTCTAATTGAAAACAATTGGGCTAGCAAAGATGTACTATTTTAAAGAGTGCACTGATTTATGCTAAAACACTTTGGGGAGCAAGAGCAACACCTAATCTTAATAAAATTGATTGATAGAGTAAGTTTTTGCAAATAGGAACAGTGACCTTTTTCTGTTGGCTGCTACTGAGTGAGGATGTGTGAATAAGGGTTTTTTTTGTGGCAGAACAGGGGTTCCCACACTATGAGGGGTCAAAAATGTTGATTCATTAGCTGAGCAGCTCAGTAACCAAAGCCTAGGGAACTGTGGAGATAGTAGCCTCTAGAGCAGACTGCAAGCTCCCAGGTTTATGACATCTATGGAAGAAAGGAGATTCTGAAGTAATGTTGCATCATTCTCAAAATTAATTAACTTCACTAAATTCACCCAGATTTCTCTTCCAGGCCATTAATATGTCTTCAATAGGCTTGTTGCTAAACACTTTTTCTCTGCTTGCTAATCCAACAATTAATTTGTATTTTCTCTATAGATCACTGTTAAGGAACCTATGTTTCTGTTTCTAGTCTTCTCATGATGTGGGAAGTCTTTGCTTATTAGACATAAACATTTTTTGTGCTTATTTGTTTACTGATGTATACTGTGTCTGCTTTTCCAATGAATGTTTTTGGGTTATAAAAGCCCATTCTGCCCTTTCCTACAGCCTCATAGAAGAACTTCTACTGATGCTCTGCATGTCTTGGACTTTCAGACTCTATACATCAGACCTGGACTTAGGTAGCACACCACGGATACTGAGTCTCCCTGAAATATCTGCAGTGCTACAGGAGTCACTACATCTCAGCATCAACCTGGCAACCTGCCTGTGTTATCTCCACAGGGGAAGGGGAATTCAGATGAGCTGCTGGCTGCTCTTGTTCTCAATGGTTTGGCAGATATCTGCCCTTGGCAGCAGGCAGGCAGTAAGAACACGCTAACAACTGACCTTGCTCGTGTCTCCAGTGTGGCTGGTGCTGAGGCCCAGTTGCCAAATGATATCTGTCTGCTTGCTGCTCCCTCTTCCCTGCCATCTGCACTCTGTGGCGAGGCTGGCTTGGAATAAGCAACTACAAGCTGCTTGCAGTGGCTAGTATACAACTGATGGGCATTGTATGCTATCTAGATGTTAGATGCTAGCTTCTTGCCCTAAGCATCCCTTGAAATACTTGATCTGGTAAAAGAACTTTAAACAATGTGCTGTTTCACATTAAAAAATCCTGAAGAAGATTCATTTGGTCTACTGACCGTCCAGAGTAAAATTTAGTCTTCTTGTACTGGTGTGCTTAATAGGATGAAATTTAACAAGTCCAATTGCTGGATTCTGCACCTGGGATGGAGTAATATTGGGCACAGGTATAAACTGGGAGAGGAGAGGCTGGAGAGCAGCCCTGCAGAAAGGGATCTGTGGATTCTGGTTCACAGCAGGCTCAATATGAGTCAGCAGTGGGCAAACCCATCCTGGGGTACATCAAACACAGCATAACCAGCTGGTCAAAAGAGGTGGTTATCCCACTGTATTCAGTGTTGGTGCAATGTCACCTTGAACACTGTCTGCAGTTCTGGGCCCCACAGTTTAACAAGGATGTGAAGGCCCTTGAATGTGTCCAGAGGAGGGCAACAAAGCTGGTGAAAGGGCTGGAAAGAATGTCCTATGAAGAGCAGCTAAGGAATTAGAGTTTGTCTAGTCCAGAGAAAAGGAGGCTGAGGGATGACCTCATTGCTCTCTGCAGCTTCCTAAGGAGGGAAAATGGAAGCGGAGGTGCTGATCTCTTATCCCTGGGATCCAGTAGTCTGACACATGAGAATGGTTCAAAGCTGCACCAGGGAGGTTTAGACTGGACATTAGGAAGAATTTCTTTACCATCAAGGTGGGCAAACACTGGAACAGGAACAGGGTACCTAGATGGGTGGTCGATGACCTATGTGTGTCATTGTTTAAGAAGCATTTGGACAATGCCCTTAAAAATATGCTTTAACTTTTGGTCAGCCCTGAATTGGTCAGGCAGTTGGACTAGATGATCACTGTAGGTCCCTTCCAACTGAAATATTCTATTCTATTCTAGTCTAGTCTAGTCTAGTCTAGTCTAGTCTAGTCTATTCTTAAAAGGCTGATTTCTTTTGTCTTAAGTAAGCCCATTAATTGTGGATTTTTTTTAGCCATGTAAATGCACCTCTCCCTGTTTAATGTACCTTCCATTAGGATGCTCTTAAAGTTTCCTGCCATCTTGCCTTTTCTGTAATCACTTTCCCCTTCATTCTGCTCTTAATAATTTCCTTCATATTGATAGCTTGTAAATATGTCCTTTCAAAGTTCACCGCCTCTGCACTTTTCCTAAGGAAGTCACTTGCTCTTATGGTTGCAGATCTGATTGTACAGTGACCATAATTGCTCTATGGAGATCCTAGACTCTCTGTCTGTATTAAATCCTGACTTTTATGCAGAAGTGAAGAGTTGTCTCCTATCCTATCAAAATAAAGCTATAAAAAAAATCAGATTGAATTATTTGTGTTTTTCTGCTGCTGTTTCATTTGACCGAAATCTACCCATTTTGTATGCTGCATCCTTCTGAAGCCTGTAAGTTAAATTCCCTGAAAGTAGTAATAGACCTGGGAGCAATGGCTTTAATTAGCTCTTCACTGATAAAAAATATTCTGTCATTAAAATAGAAAACCAGGAGTTGGAGGTTGAAAGGAGTGTTGTTATTTTTACTGGCTCTAAAATGCAATTAACTTTGAATAAAAGGTTGAAAAGGAAAAAATTAAATACTGGGAAGGGGAAAGGGAAACAATGTAATACTGGAGAAATCTGAGTGCATCTACTAAGATGATGACATATGCACAGAGAAGTTATTTAAGGATTTGAAGTAGTGAAAAAGAAATTCATTTTGGAGAAAGAAGGAAAAGGAGGAAGTATTGCTGCCAAAAAAAAAAAAAAATGGCAAATGCTCTTTTAGATACTTAGGTACTCTGCTAGCTAATCAGCAGAGAATGAGAAGTAGACAGGAGAGAGACTCAGCCATGTCGAGGAGAACTACCAACAACCTCTGGGGAGTTCACAAAGTGCAAAGTGCTCTTCAAGTAAGCTAGTAAGACCTGCACACCTAAATCCCACTGACAATCTCCATCTCCAGTGTTTCGATGCAGTTGTATTTGCTGTCACATCATTACTAATTTATAAATTAATAAATGTACAGATTTATAAATTTATCTGACTACAGTTTTGCATCAAATATAGAATCATAGAATAGTTTAGGTTGGAAGAGACCATTAAAAGTCATCTAATCCAGCCCTCTTGCAAGAAGCAGGGACATCTCCAACCAGATGGGGCTCAGAGCCCCATCCAACCTGGCCTTGAATGTTTCCAGGGATGGGGCATCTACCACCTCTCTGGGCAACCTGTTCCAGTATTTCACCACCCTCATTGTAAAAAAAATTCTTCCTGATGTCCAGTCTGAATCTACCTCCCTCTATTTTAAAACCATTACCCCTCGTGCTTTCACAAAACCCTGCTAAAGAGTTTCTCCTCGCTTTTCTTGTGGGCCCCTTTGAGGTACTGGAAGGTTGCTATAAGGTCTCCCTGGAGCCTTCTCTTTTCCAGGCTGAACAGGCCCAATTCTCTCAGCCTGTCTTCATAGGAGAGGTCCTCCAACTGATGCAAAATATGTTTATTAACTCTTCTGTGAATGCTTTAACTCTAGCAACTTGCAATTTAATAGAAAATAGAAAGCAAAGGTAAGCCACAATTATGGTAAAATAATTTTAAAAGTTGTAAAATCCCCTTAATGCTGCTGTCATGATTGTTTTAAGGATGTATATAAGCTTGTGTCTTATTGGGGAATTGAGATTCCCCATGACGAAGTCCCAGACTGAGGTGATTTAAGAAACACATCTGATATTTATAGACCTGAAATTATTTATTTATGTATTTATTTAAGGTCTTCCTTATATAGGAAATATAGAGAAGTCATGCTGGAACACTGACAAACTGGACAACCTGCCAGGGACCTCACTTCTCCTGATCACATCCCAGGGAACAGGTGAAATGTGAAAGCAGAACTTTAAAATGGGGGCTAAGCAGAGGGCAAAAAGCAGAGCAATAAAGAAAAAAATATCAGGTTCTTCACCTGTCCTTCTCTTCATGTTTTGCCTTTATCCACACTTATATGTACATGCACATGTCTTTAATGAATTGTAATCAAATGAGAATATAAAAAGTGCCGCACAGTCACACTATAATAGAAAAACCAAGACACAAAAAGTTGACTTGAAGAAATTCTTTGAAGAAGAATGACTTCCAAGTTTCCAGTTCATGTCTGCAAGCCAACACACCTTGGATTAAGGGTCTTGCTCAGGTAGAGTGTCTCACTTCTATTTTTACTGTTGGCCCAAAATAAAACAGAGCAAACATACTTGTGACAACTTCAGTACTCTAAGTTGCTACTGTATCCTTATGTTGAAAATTTGTTACATACAGATCAGAATCCACGAGTCTTCCTAAATAGGGTTGCTTAGTTAGACAGTCTCATTAGTACTCGTTAGGTCCATTCTCTGAATTAATACTGATTAAGTCTGTTCACTAAAGTATAGATCTTTAATCAGTTGTGAAAAGACAGGGCGTTCGTCTATACAAGTTCTCTGTAGAGAAGCAGGACTGAGGAAGGATTACAGAGAGTCAAATGGGGAAGACAGTCACAGATGGATGTGAACTATTTTTTCATGGAGAAGAAGGATTTTGTTGACAGGAATAAATAAATCTATTCATGCCACATCTTCTGAGGATGCCGATGGTACCGGGGAAATGACTTTGATAGTTGTATTCGGTCATTGTTGCTCAAACCACCTCAGGGAATATTAGTCCCTGTGGAAATTCAGCAAATTTTGAAAAGTTATGCAAAAGCTTACTTTATTTTTCAGCAGGGAGGAAAAAGGATAATGCAGCTGACTTATTCACAACGTAATGACTAATAGGCAGACAATAGCAATAAGGAACAGTGAATGAGACCAGGGGGCCTGGCAATAGAAAGAGCTGTGGATCATTCACTGCATGGGGGCTGTCCAGCTGTGGAACACGTGAAATGGGCTCAAAGCTGTCCTATGGATTTGGCTGGACATCTTAAAAGATGGAAAGTGTTAACAGAAAGGACGGAAGTGCAGTTTTAAAGGTTTTATGTATAGATATGTATACATGGTATCAAATCCAATAAATGATAATATAGTAAACAGCATAAGCTCAGTCTCATTTTACGAACATAGATGGATCCTCACCTTCACTAGTGCTTCTCTCAGCAGTGCACAAAGTGTTGACTTACATCAGACAGCAACTCAAAGCAAGGAACTCCTGGGAAATCTGTCCATGATGTCTGTACTTCCAGGCATGATATTGAGGGCAGTAGGGGAGCAGTTTTTCACAGTATTGCCATGCATGGGTTTCCACATGTTGGATGAAAAAACAATAGCTTGTCAACATTGTCTTCCAGAACATTTTTTTTTTTAATTTAAAATATATTTTTAAAGTTAAAATGTAATCTTAAAGTGTAATTTGGTAAGGAAGGTTATTGGCATGACCAAAAAGACAGTATTGGATTTTACTGAGATTTTTTGTTGCAAAAAGTATCACTTTCTGACCAGCTCAGGAGCCCATCTTTGGATTGGAACATACTTACCCATATCTATGTGACTGTGACTAAATCCCCCAGGAGGCAGAGTTGGAGGCTTGTTCTGTTACTTTCTTTTCACACATTGCTAACTCCCTGCGACATATTGCCTCTGACTCTCTGCATGAAACAAGTCTCAAAATAAAAAAAAAATAAAATCAGAGACTCTCTTATCCCTAAGCTTCTGTACCTACTCTGGTATCTTAGTGTGGCTAGAAATGTGTGTCATACATTAAGGAATCCTTACAATGCTGGAGAGGTGTAAAATTGCTCATCATAAATAAAGATCAAGCCTTCCTGTGTTCAATATTAATTATCATTTCTACTTTCCTCGTTAAAGAGAAACTCCATTAAAGATCCATTAGAGAGTGCATTTTTTAATCAAGGCTTAAATTATAGTGCATACTGCAATCAGACGACCTATTGTGTGACAGCATGAACAGCAAAAGCTGTGTACAAAGCAGCAAAGTACTGAAATAAAAATACATTGTTATGCTAGGCACAGTGTTAGAACCTAAATTTGCATAATATTTGGGTACCAACCAGAGCTATAGGCACATAAACAAACTTTATACTGTTGATTATTCATCAAGTTACATATGTATTTGTTCAGTCTTCTAAAATCTTGTGTAGCTGCTCTTCTCCTAATATAATAAATCAGATTCCTCCGATTTGTGCTCCATATGCATTATGGCATCAGACATTCAGTTTAAATTCGTAGGCATATAATCTCCTGATGTATATTTGTATTTCCCATTGAAATTAATAGGAGATACATATGCAGACACCTTCTTTTGAAATCTTGTCTTTCAGAGAGGATCACAACTTCTCTTCTCATGCAAATTGCCTGCCTGCTTACAAATAGATGTTGCAGCATTGCTCACTTCTCATATTTTATCAAGAACTTTAACAATATTTTAAGTCTCATTGATTGCAGGAAAGACAACTTCACAACAGAAACCCTCAAAATGCTAGCCTGCAGACGACAAAGTAAAAAAATCTCTCTTCTTTGTTCTCAACAATCATTATGTTTAAATAAACTCTGACTTCTCTTTTTTTTTTTTTTTAATTTTGTCCTCTACTCAGTTCTCGTTGGGTTGGCTTCTTTTCTGGACAATCACACTATCCTACTGCTTCCTTCACAAACTTTCTTCTCTGAAGCACCCTCCTTTGGTCTCTGCCTTAAAAGCTTTTTTATAGCTCCAGTTCACCTGGAAAACATCTATGTTGTCCTGTACCTGGCCTGTGTTAGAGCCCAGTTATAGCATTGAGATGACACACTGTGACATGCTTAGCGATGGAAAACCATCCAAAATAACACACAATCAAAGATCTCTCATGTCGAGCTGACTAACCAATGAAATACAAAAAGAAATCAACAATATGTCCATACAAGTTAATTCTGCTGTTCTTTCCTGAGTTAACTAAAGTCAAAGGTACCAAGATTTCACTTCATTCCTTTGACACTTCCTCAAAATCTAGAAATTCAGTGGTCTCTCCGTTCTAGACTCACAAGCAGAGAAACTATTCTTTTGTCCCTTCAAAGAAAAAGCTGACTTCTGAGTGCATGATACCCCATGCCTTCTCTGTCATCACTTGAGCTCCATAATAAAAGCTCTCCTGAGTTTTCTCATTGGCAATCCTGACCTTATTATCCCTACCTGGTGCATATATGAGGTCTTCAGGCTGCTCTCATCATGCCCGTCTGCTGAGATGGTGCTGTGCCTGCTCGCAAGCTTATCCTAGGGGTTAGGTGTTGAAGCAATGTAGACAGGCAATTAGCCCACACAACAGTTTCAACCTCCACTACAGAAACTTGTTCAGTAAGGAGTGGTGAAGCATTTCCACACTATGCTCAGCCGTTCAGCATACTGTCAAGTTTTGGAGTAGAGAAAGCACTCACCTTCAGGAGCATTGGCTTACATATAACCATACTTTGACTACCGGGATGTCTCATCCTCATAGGAAGTTAGCACAAATTATCCTTCTCTACAGTGAACACAGAAGCTGTCTTTATGCTCTTGAGGGTGTCACTAGGTATGAGTAACCATCAGAAATAGGCCACATCCAGAATTGAGCCAGCCAGCTATTTGTCTAAATGTTGTTATTTTTCTAATCATAAAAAAATATATAGATTTGCTGGTGTTGTCAATGTTTTGTTTTTTTTTTTTTAAAAAAAAAAGGTGCCAGTTTTGACAAATAGTCCAGCAAGGAAAAGAAACCAAAAGAATCAATTATTTTCTTCATTTTCATTTCCAAATGACTGCTTCATTTTTAATGAATTTAATTTTATTTTTCCATTATTTTTCACTCTTGCTATTGACATGTTTAGTTGGGTATAATAGAACTGCCAAAAATGTCATGCTGTTTTTCCTTTTTAGAACATTAAGTGCAGCTGTACCTTCACATCAATTCAAACATGATCTCTTTTCTAAAAGATTGGCCGCAGCCAAGGAGCTCGCATGTTGAGCATTGACACTTGCTGGCTCATCACCAAGTCACATAAAATACTGAAAAACAAAACACCCCCTCCCAAAATAATCAAACTTCATAACTGTTTGGGTTGATTTTTTTCTGCCCTCTGAAGCTGCAATGCTTATGAGTTTCCCTGAAAGCAGAGTGTGGGGGTTTTTTTGTTAATTTTATGGAGTTTGGGCAGGATTTTTTTATTTTTATTTTTTGTTAGCTCTGTGGTTTTTTAAAAACAATGTTTCTAAAAGTCTCCATTGTCCTTGGAATAGTGGCTCGAAGCTTTCCCAGAGTGTAAGGTCACCCTGCTGGGTATGTTTGCCATGTGGAAGGAGCACAGATGTGAGACCAGGTTGCTCCCTGCTGGGGTCACTAATGGGCCCTCTGATGCTATGCACTGATGCCATTACCCTGTGTCTAGCTCTTCATCTTGCTTTGGCAGCACTCTGCTGGCGATATCTTGGGATGCTGTCACTGAGATATATCTTCTGATGCTCTCTAAATTCCCAACATCTTAGAATCATAAAATCATATAATAGTTAGGATTGGAAGGGACCTTTAAAGGTCATCTAGCCCAACCCCCCTGCAAGAAGCAGGGACTTGCCTGATTAGATCAGGTTGCTCAGAGCCCTGTCCAACCTGGCCTTGAATGTTTCCAGGGATGGGGCATCAACCACCTGTTCCAAGGTTCTACCACCCTCAAAATTTTGTCCTAATATCTTCCTCCCTCTATTTTAAAAACATTGCAACAGACCTCGTCCTATTGCAACAGACCCTACTGAAGAATTTCTCCCCATCCTTCCTGTAGGCCCCCTTGAGGTACTGGAAGACCGCTATCAGGTCTCCCCTCAGCCTCCTCTTCTCCAGGCTGAACAGCCCCAACTCTCTCAGCCTGTCCTCATAGTATAGGTGCTCTAGCCCTCTGATCATCTTTGTGCCCCTCCTCTGGACCCTCTTCAACTGGTCCATGTCCTTTTTGTGTTGGGGCCTCCAGACCCGGACGCAGTACTCCAGGTGGGGTCTCATGAGAGTGGAGTAGAGGGGCATAGCTCTTCTCATAGTTCATTTTGTGTGAAAGACTTGTGTGTAATCCAGAGGTGTTCCTCAGGTTAAAAATACATCTGGAGATCTAAAGACACCTTCAGCCTTCACAGGGAAACCTCACAAAAGTCTATGAGGTTACTGAAACAACAAAGACCACCTTATACCATTATGTCACATATTCTTCTCAGCAAGCAGCATCTTGGCCTAAACTCTCCTCTTAGAAACTCTACTGTAAGGCCCGTAATGAGGACATGGCAAGAAGGTTGTTCCTCAAATGCTCCCATGTAACAGGAAGCAAATTTATCCATAATTCTCCAGCTGCTGTTGTCACTCAGTAAAAAAGCCTATGTGTCAGTAGCACCAGGGTGAACAGGAGCCAGCTGGTGATCTAAATGTGCTTCTCGTTCCACATGTGGCATCTAGGATAGAGTGTGACTGTTTGAGTCCCAGCAAACTGGTTAGTGGTTCTAGAGTAAAGCTGAAATTATATGGGAGAGTCCTCTTACGACCAGGGCAATTTATGCCAGCAAAAGTGGAGTTTCCCTTTATAGCTCATGTTTCTATGAAATAATTTAACTTCACTGACAGAACACACTCTTATATGCCAGTGATAACTGTATCTTCACTAGAGCTATTGTCAATACAGAAGCATAGTTTAAAGTATCCTCACCCCTGACAGTATGGCATGTTCCTATGGCAGACCTTATCTACGTGATTGTGACTCCTTTTCTCTGTAACCAAATGATAAGATGAGACAGAGAAGTCTCTCACATTCTGTGGCAGCTGGCATGAAACCAGTCCTTCTGAATGGTGACATTTACACATTTGATGTTTGACTTAATTTAACATCAATATTTATAGTAGAAAAGAGCACGAAGCAACAAGTCTTACATAACTGCACTTTGCCACAGAACGTTTTAAATGGAAAGCATAAGCAATGCATGCAATGCATGCAGAGCAACTCCAAACAAATAACTAGCAAGAGGATCTGCTAATCTTTGCAAGTGATTGACCAAAAACTTTTTGGGACAAAAACTTAACCCATGTTCTCCCTGCAAACTCAATGCTCATGCTACTCAGTCCATGACACTCACTTTGAGAACTTGGCCTACTGGGGGCTGATGGGGTCCACCTGACAGAGAAGGGGAAGATCATCTTTGGAAAAAGGCTTAGCAAGCTGCTAAAGATGGCTTTAAACTAACTTTGCAGGGGAAGGGGAAGTCCATCCCACTACCATCAGTATGGCACCAGTATCACAGGTAAGTAGGAAAGCACGTAAAGTGCAGCTTAAAGGGATTTCAAATGTTCCAGCCAGCAAGTTGGATTCATCAGAGGCCTAGCTTAAATGCCTCTGTGCCAAAGCACGTAGCATGGGGAACAAACAGGAAGAATTAGAGATGTGCACACACCTGCAGGGCTACAATCTTACTGGCATCATGGAGACGTAGTATGATGACTCCTATGACTGGGGCATTGGAATGGAGGGATACAGGCTCTTTAGAAAGGACAGGAAGGGGAGACAAGCAGGGAGTGTCATCCTCTATGTCAATGACCAGCTGGAGTACATGGACCTATGCCTGGGGATGGATGAGGGGCTGACAGAGAGCTTATGGGTCAGGATTAGAGGAAGTGCAAGGACAGACAAGATTACAGTGGGGGTTTGCTGCAGGCCACCTGACCAGGAGGACCCAGCAGATCAGGCCTTCTATAGACAGATAGGAGCAGCCTCACGGTCGCAAGCCCAGGTCATCATGAGGAACTTCAACCACCTTGATCTCTGTTGGAGGGACAACACAGCAGGACATTAAGCAATCCAGGAGATTCCTGTAATCCTTAACAGTAACTTCCTTCTCCAAGTGCTAGAAGAGCCAATGCTATGCTGGACCTTGTTCTCACCAATAGGAAGGGGCTGGTGGGGGAGGTGGAACTGAAGGGCAGTCTCGGCTGCAGTGACCACGAGGTGGTGGAGTTTAAGATCCTTAGGGTAGCAAGGAGGGTGTGCAGCAAGCTGGACTTTGGGAGAGCAGACTTTGTCCTCTTCAGGGATTGGATGGGTAAAGTGCCATGGGATGCAGCCCTGGAGGGAAGAGGGGCCCAAGAAAGTTGATCTTCAAGGATCACCTCCTTCAAGCTCAGCACCGATGCATCCCAACAAAGAGGAAGCCGGGTGAAAACACCAGGAGAACTGCATGGATGAACAAGAAGCTCCTGGACAAACATAAACACAAAAAGGAAGCCTACAGTGGGTGGAAGCAAGGACAGGAGCCTGGAAGGATTACAGAGAGATTATTTGAGAGGCCAGGGATCAGGTAAGGAAGGCCAAAGCCCTGACAAAATTAAATCTGGCCAGGGACGTAAAGGACAAGAAAAGCTTCTTTAGGTATGCTGGGGATAAAAGGAATACCAGGGAGAATGTAGATCCTTTCCAGGAGGAAACAGGAGACCTGGTTACCTGGGACATGGAGAAGGCTGAGGTACTCAACAAGTTTTTTGCCTCAGTCTTCCCTGGCACGGGCTCTAGCCACATTTCCCAACTTGCAGAAGGCAAAGGCCGGGACTGGGAGAATGAAGAACAGCCCACTGTAGCAGAAGATCAGGTTAGGGACCATCTAAGGAACCTGAAGGTGTGCACAACTCCATGGAACCTGGTGAGATGCATCTGCGGGTCCTGCGAGAACTGGCGGATGAAGTTGCCAAGCCACTGTCTATCATATCTGAGAAGTTGTGGCAGTCTGGTGAGGTTCCCACCAACTAGACATAACCCCCATTTTTAAAAAGGGAAAAAAGGATGACCCAGGGAACTACAGGCCAGTCAATCTCACCTGTGTGCTTGGCAAGGTCATGGAAACTCTACTAATGCATATGGAATAGAAAGAGGTAATTGGCAACAGCCAACATAGCTTCACTAAGGACAGATCATGCCTTTCTAATTTGGTGGCCTTCTACGATGGTGTTATAGCATGGGTGGATAAGGGACGAGCAATTGACATCATCTACCTGGACTTGTGCAAAGCTTTTGACACTATCCCACACAACATCCTTGTCACTAAACTGGAGAGACATGGGTTTGACAGATGGACCACTCAGTGAATAAGGAATTGGCTGAATTCCACTCAGGAAGTTGTGGTCAACAGCTCAATGTCCAGGTAGAGACCAGTGACAAGTGGCTTTCCTCAGGGGTCAGTATTGTGACCAGCCCTATTTAACATCTTTGTCAGTGACATGGACAGTAGAATGGAATACACCCTCAGCAAGTTCACCAACACCACCAAGCTGTGTGGTGCAGCCAACATGCTGAAGGGAAGGCATGCCATCCAGAGGGTCCTTGACAGGCTGGAGAGGTGATACCGTGCAAACCTCATGAAAGTCAACAAGGCAAAGTGCAAGATCCTGCACGTGGATTGGAGTAATCCCAAGCAGAAATACAGGCTGAGTGGAAAATGAATTCACAGCAGCTCTGAAGAAAAGGACTTGGGGGTAGTGGTGGACAAGAAGGCCAAGATGAGCTGGCAATATGCACTTGCAGCCCAGAAAGCCAACTGAATCCTGGATTGCATCAAGAGAAGCAGGACCAGCAGGTCGAGGGAGGTGATTCTTCCCCTCTGCTCCGCTCTGGTGAGACCCCACCTAGAGTACTGTGTTTAACTCTGGAACCCTCAACATCGGAAGGATGTGGACCTGTTGGATTGAGTCCAGAGGAGGACCACGAAGATGATAAGAAGGCTGGAGCACCTCTTCTATGAGGACAGGGTGAGAGAGATGGGGTTGTTCAGCCTGGAGAAGAGGAGGCTCCGGGGAGACATTATAGCAGCCTTCTAGTACCTAAAGGGGGCTTATAAGAAAGATTGGGAAAAACTCTTCAGCAGGGTCTGTTGTGACAGGACTAGGGGTAATGGCTTTAAAACAGAGGGAGGTAGATTCAGATGGGATGTAAGGAAAACAAATTTTACAATGAGGGTGGTGAAACACTGGAACAGGTTGCTCCAAGAGGTGGTTCATGCCTCATCCCTGGAAACATACAAGGCCAGGTTGGATGGGGCTCTGAGTAACCTGACCTAGTTGAGGATATCCCTGCTTCTTGCAGGGGGGTTGGACTAGATGACCTTTAAGGGTCTCTTCCAAGCCAAACTATTCTATGCTTCTATGAAAGAACCTGTGTCTCAGAAAAGGAGCAGGAGAAATTAAGGTTGAAAAAAACCTACTGAAGTCTGTTAGTGTCCATCTCCTTCTTGGGAGTCCATCATGTCCAATACTGAAGACAAACAACTCAGTTGCACTTGTCAGCCTGACCCAGACAAAAACTCCTGACTCCATCTACAGCTGCATACTTTTGCATCTAAGGAACTCATGCTGCAAACATTCATTTCTGTGGGAGGCTGATTAGTACAGTCTATAACCTGCAAATCTAATTTTATGTTGAGGAATGAATGAGTCGGGGAAGGACACTGAGTGACTGGTCAGTAAAATTGTATATAACATTTCCTGTAAAGTGAAACAAGAAAAACCAATCCCCACATAACTGTATAAAGACACCTTCTGAGCTGACTGTTACCACTCAGGAAGGAATCTTAAGGTAATAACAGATACTTGGAGGAAAATATCAACTTAGTGTTCAGCAATGGTCAAAAAGGAAAGGAAAAGTTCAGAAGTATTAGGAAAAGAGTAAAATGTAGATTATGGCATTAGATCTGTACAGCATCTGCATCTTCAGCACTGTAAAAAGCTATAATCTTTTCAGAAAAGACACAATAGCAATGCAAAAAGGAGTCAGATGAGGACAAGATGAGCAAAGGCTTTAGCAATAGTAACATGATTTTTAGCACTGCGGTCTTCTATTCAGGATACTTTTTTCAGTACAGAAATGCCTGCCTCAAACTGTTGCAATTTAACTAACATAACAAATCTGTATTTCAGGAATTTTGTTAACATCTTGAAAGTTACTGCTAAAAAAGAAAAAAAAAAATAAAAAACTTTTAGGTATTCCAGAAATCCAAAATCAAGTGCTCTTTTACAAAGCACTATATTTTAATTCTACTCCAGTTGTACTGAGACAATGAAGTATTATTTAATTAATTCAGAACATATTGCAGTGTTATTTGTACAGGCTTAAGGAAGCCTGTATCCTTAAGTGACGGGATTCAAACTAGGAGAGAGAAATTGTTAGCTTAATTTATAGATGAACTGTCTAATCTTCTTGATCAATGTCTAGCCATGAAGCTTCTTTGAAACTTGTTTCTTTTGTGGTATAATAAAGTCTACTCCATAATTCTATAACTCCGTAACTTCAACAGATCATGAAAAGTGGAAGTACGTCATAATCCAATTCTGTTTTCCAGTATGATATAGAATAGTCCTGCACTTATACATGCAAATTGTATATTTTTAAAAATGCCTAGCGATGTAAAGCACATTAACAAATTACATTGCATATTTTCTTAATTAAAAACAAACAATAATTCTACATTCAAGTGCTTAAATCTTGCTGGTGAAACAAGCATGCATATCTGCTTTGAATTTAAAGGACTTTCCTCTGCCTATGGAATAACACAATCTGCACACCACTGCTTGTTGGTGTAATGGAGAGGAAACCAGAAGTGGTGTGTAAGTGGGACAAGCCACTTTTACAACTGGTTCACAGGACCAGTTTTACAGCCTGGTCGCAGTTTCTGCAGCTTTGCAGCCATTAATGCAAATGCACAACTAATATTTAATTGTATGAAGCCTTTCTCTTTTCCCAGACCACAGGGCACATTATATTCAAAACTTTTAGTGCCTGGACTCTAGTGTCTACAAGGGAAATATATCTTTTTTACTTCTTTTTTTTCACCCTCCAATTCATGACAGTGATATCTCTGAAAGTGTCACCATGAAAAGACTGAGCAAACTACACCCCTAAATCAATACTCCATCTTTTACTTTCCCATTCAGAGACTGAAATGAGCTTGGACTAATTTGCAGAGTTAGAAACATGGCAATTCAACTTGCATTCTGCCATCAAGCATGCAAAAAACCTGTTGGACATTTTTACAGATGGTTCAACAAGTTGCTATCTAAGGAAGTGCCAGTAATTCATGTGAGTGTCTATGACCAGTGCAGACACTGGTATGTGGAGCTTCATTAAACCTTCATGGAATGAATATGAAATGGGGATGACATTTTATATTCACCCACTTCTGCCTATTTAATAAAAGGATCCTGTGGTGTATCTCCAGTCCTATAACCCTGACGAAGAGGCTTGATTGAGCCTTTCAGAAAGTTTGATCCCTTTTGTAGCTGTAGAACCTAGATCATGTCAGACTTCACTATTTTTTTTATTTTTTTTTTTTTGTGCTGGGCTGTGTAATTGTCAGTGCTACATGCACACTGGTTTGGGTTGTTGAATTTTTTTTTTGTCTGATTCCCTAGTGTTTATTTACTCTGAAATATCTGCTTTTATAGTACTTCACATACACATCATTCTTCTGTGCCACTGCTTGCTTTGGTGGAACTTAGCTAGAGAAGAAACTGGATCTTAAAGGAATCTGAGGTTTTCAAATAAACTACATAAAGATATATGTAGTGCTTTCAGGCTTACAGAAAAACCTGAAAACTTGTCTCAGAAATTATCTTTATGCAGTTCATTTGACATGAGATTCTTTTAAATTTCTGTTTACCACAAGGGCAATACATGGTTAGAAGTCCATAAACTGGGAGCTGTAAAGTTGATTCGTAGGAGACACCTTTCATGCCTCCTGTTTAAATCACCAGGAATTTTCACATTGATTTTCTCAGGGTTAGATGGGAGAAGTCAGTTTGCCGAAAGGCCCCATCTAAAAAAGACCGCTCAACCTCTTTGAGAGCAGCCCAAAGACATCAGTGCAGTTTTTGCTTTATAATTCCAAATTGTCTTGGCCAAGATTTTGGATTGTGACTGGAGTTAATCGGAGTCTTGGCATTAATGTCTCGTTTGACATTAACTTTAAGACAAATGTATTTAAAGAAATGCATTGTAACTGTAAAACAACACAGACAGTAACCTCAGAGTATGTAAGTGCAGCCCCAGTCTATCCTTCAAATACCTTTTTCTTTTTTTAATGAAGAATAATTATAGTAAGGACATATCCTATTCTGAGAACATATATTCAAGGATTATAAGCCTTAGGAAAGTGTACTTAAAGATAATAGAGATTTACAAAGAAAAAAGGAAGGAAAAAAAATAAAAGAAATCATACAAAATTCAGATTGTAACATACAGCCTTCAACCTAAATTCTTTGTTGGACCTTTCTTAATCAGCAACTAGCTCCTGCTGTACACAGAAAGAGTCTTAAATTTCCTTTTGTGCTTGCAGTGTAAAAGACCATGCAATCTACTTCTTTTCTAGCTCTGAGGAGCTTATGAACAATACAGGATATACAATGATACTAAATAAAGTCCAAAGCCCATGGGTAAATTTTAAACCAACCACAACTGTGGCCTGGCAAATTACAATCTTGATATCACAGTTGCACCTGTACCTCTTTGTGAAATCCTACTGACATCAAAAGACACGTTTAGAAGGGTGTTTTCAAGCCATATTCACAGCCTCTCGTGTAAATGAAACAAAGTAAGACAAAGGGTCCTGCTAGGGGTTGCATTAAAGATTGCAGAGAATCTGTGTAAGATAGAAGATGATCTGCACACCAATGTATAAAAAGGAGTTCCGTGTTTGTAAAGCAGAGTCAAGAGAGGAGAGAATTATAATATATATCCTGCATCAGTATTGAAATATTTGTGTAAGGTAATGAAATCCTGACATATTTCATGGATAAGAAATTTTAAGTATAAGTCAAAGAACTGTCTTATTTTGAATCAATTGGCTTTTAAATGTTAGTACTGCACTCTAGAGCCTCACGGATGTTATGTAGTGGGGTTATATTGTAACATCTGCTCCCTCACTTTTAATGCATTCCCCATTGTATAGTTGAAGCTGCACAGCTTCCATAAAGAATATTTGGAGAGGCAATGCTAATGTAAAGAAAGGAGTCTTTTCCTTTTAAGACTGTAATGCCTTATCAAAAATTCAAGAAGCAGAAGATCAAGATGTCTACCAACCACTGCAAATATAAGACTAATTTTGATGTGGCTTATAGCAAGACAAGACAGAATTAAGCTAGCTCTTCATGATTCACATACTTAATGATATTCTATTGCTATTTATAAATTTTCAGCAGCTATAATTAGTAATGCTATTAGTGATACCTCATCATAGCATTAACTATAGTGCTTTTACTCCACAGAAATTATGACATTAACTTTGGTAATAAATCATTTTTTTGTTGTTATCTTGTAAATTTATAGGGAATGCTTTTCACTAAGAAAAACAGATTGATTAAAAAGGTGTCCCACTTAGACACAGAGCTGGCAGTCAGGTTCAGGAGAAGTGCTGAGTTAAATATACAGCTTCCTTAAAGGGCAGAAACAACAGATCACCTTGACATGTTTCAGCATTACTATACCCAACTGTCTCAAGGTACAGAAGGAGTAAGCATGCAGGGCTTGAGAGGAATAGAATAGATGTTGTGCCCCTATACTCATCAACAGCAGTACCTAAGTAAATTGCAAAAACTCCAAATCTCTTTAGAACCTCAACCAAACAAGCCAATTTATTGAAGTTTTTCCTTGGCTTCTTTTCATAACATTTTGCCTAAGTCCTTAGCAGAACTGTCTGGGCCTCAACTAAGGACAGAATAATCCACTGGTAAGAGATCTCCTTTAATTTCAAAGACTATCTGAGAAATTCATGCTGAGAAGTAAAAAGTGGAAAGAAACAGCCTGACTGCCTTCACATGTGCATCAGCCTACAATCTTTAGGAGAAATGCTCTTGACTATAGCACTGATAGACCAGAAAACCAATCTACTTAAAATGACAGTACGTATAAGTACATATATTTAAGGGGAGACCTTATAGCGGTCTTTCAGTACCTCAAGGGGGCATACAGGAAAGATGGGGAGAGACTGTTCAGTAGGGCATGTTGTGATGGGACGAGGGGTAATGGTTTCAAAATAGAGGGAGGTAGATTTAGATTACATATTAGGAAAAAACATTTTTACAATGAGGGTTGTAGAACACTGGAACAGGTTGCCCAGAGAGGTGGTGGATGCCCCATCCCTGGAAACATTCAAGGCCAGGTTGGATGAGGCTCTGAGCAACCTGATCTAGTCAGGGATGTCCCTGCTTCTTGCAGGGGGGTTGGACTAGATGACCTTTGAAGGTCCTTTCCAACTCTGGCCATTCTATGATTCTATGATTCTATGATTCTATGATTCTATGATTCTATAAACAAGACCTAGCCTTGATTGACACAGTATGCTTGGGCTTATGATAGAAAGAGTCAGGCATCCCACTGCATGCTGTGGCAATGTGCCATGCCATGTTAGCATACCAAGAACCACAGAGAGTAACAAAATGAGACCTGGTCCGACTCCTACATCTAAACGCTTCATGTTCTGTGTCTCAGTGAACTGAACTGAGAAGCCTAGAGGCCACAACAGAGCCGTGTTTTTATTTTTAGTCTCAGGTCTCTTCACTTCCATCGGAGTAAATCCAACAAATGCAATGAGACTGTATGACATTACCAGTCAGCATACTGTGTCAATCAAGGCTAAGTTTGGGATTTGGCTCTATATCTGCTCTCAAAGAAGACTTGAAGGTATCAAAGAAATACTGCAACCTGTGGTTTACCGTGATTAGTTTGTCTTTGTTGCACAGTAATGTGAAGAGCTGCAACCAAGACCAACTAGTTATGTTTCTGCCCCCACAGTAGTGAATATTTCCAAATGTGTTTTTCTAGGCAAAAAATTAAAAACTGACACAGTTTTTATTCCCCACAAATTCAGATGCCAGCTCACACCACTACTTTTGTAACTACCTGTCCATTTTTTCTGGAGGAAAAAAGTACCAAACCTAACAAAATCTCAAACCACCAAAAAGCCTGCAATGACCTCATCTATTTTGCCTCTTGTAGTATACATTTTTCAGCCAGTAGTGTATATACTGTTTGCAACAATAACATATATTCTGGAATGAAAGCTTAGTCCACTATTTTCTTAATATTCCACAGAAGAACAGAAAAGGGTAGGTTTTTTTTTTCCTGTAATGCTTTTAATTGTCTTTGTAGTGATGACTGGATAAAGACTTTAGATTTGTCAGTTAAAGGTATCATAGAATCATAGAATCATTACGGTTGGAAGAGACTTTTAAAGATCATCTAGTCCACCCCCCCTGCAAGGACCAGGGACATCTTCAACTAGATCAGGTTGTTCAGAGCCTCATACAACCTGGCCTTGAATGTTTCCCAGGGATGGGGCATCCACCACCTCTCTGGGCAACCTGTTCCAGTGTTCCACCACCCTCAGTGTAAAAAAAAATAATTTCCTAATTTCTAATCTGAATCTATCTCTCTCTATTTTAAAACCATTGCCCCTCATTTTATTACAACAGGCCCTACTGAAGAGTTTCTCCCTGTCTTTCCTGTATGCCCTCTTGAGGTACTGGAAGGCTGCTATAATGTCTCTGTGGAGTCTTCTATTCTCCAGAAGAAGCCTGTCTTCATAGGAGAGGTGCTCCAGCCCTCTGATCATCTTCATGGCCCTCCTCTGGACCCTCTCCAACTGGTCCATGTCCTTCTTACGTTGGGGGCTCCAGACCTGGACGCAGTACTCCAGGTGTGGTCTCACCAGAGTGTAGTAGAGGGGGAGAATCACCTCCCTCGACCTGCTGGCCATGCTCCTTAATGCAGCCAGGGTATGGTTGGCTTTCTGGGCTGCAAGCTCACATTATCAGCTCATGTTGAGCTTCTCATCCACCATCACTTCCTAGCTTCCTCATAGCTTCCCAATAGAAAGGGCTAACTTCTGGTATCAACTCTTGGCATCCAGATATTTTCACAAACCAGAGCAATACAGAACTTTGCTTGATGAAAGCAGCAGTTGCCCCTCTGCAGGATGCATCAAGGTTGGGAAAAGACCTAGAGGTAAAGTGGTCATGGAGATCATGAAGTGATTCCACTAGGGACAGATCAAAGTGGAAATCTTTTTTTTTCTTTTTTTTTTTTTTTTTTTAACCACATAGCATTCAAGGTCATTGCACAGCATCCCGGGGGGACTAGGCAGCTGTGGTGTCAAGGAGAAAGAGCAAAGCACAACTGCCTGTGAGGTTTGTCTAAGAGAACTGCAAATTTATACCAGACCAGGCAGAGAAATATTTAGAGGGAAAAAAAAAGAGCAAGAGCTACAGTTTGTGAGAGCAAAGATGAAGTCCTGAGATTTTCCTCTTGCTGCCTCAGACTTTTATATAGGTTAGAAGCAGATGGTAGAGAAATTCTAAGCACTTCCCTGCTCTGGTTCCTCCTCTCGGAGCCTACAACTTCAAGGTAGAAGCTAATATGATGGGCATGCATTCTCCATGATGAGGCATACACTTCCTGGCTAGCCAAGTCACTTTTTTTTACTTCAGGCTAGGATAAAGCATCAAGCTTTCCATGCTGAGCTATTGTGACAAGTAGAAGAACCTAGTGCCAGTGCTGTCTTAGTCATTTACTGCATCCTACTTTCAGAACCAGGCAGATGAGTGATTTAAAGGATAGGTATATATATTCAAGTCTGCTTCCCTGCTCTCTTAAGTTGGTAAACAACATGATCTTGCTTCCTTAAACAGGCTGCAGCATCTCACCAAGCAAAATTGTTGCACCAGCATTCACATAAGTGGGAACAAAAAAAAGAAAAGAAAAGAAAAAAAAAAATCATTCCTTTGATGTCTCTAATACCCTAGCTGCTTCACAGCCTTGGCTTAGAGCAACAGAGAAGAATAACAGCAATGAAAAACTGAAGGAAAAGTCCCAGCTGTGGAAATTGTTGCTCTAATACTCCTCCATAACTTATAGGTGCTGTGCAAATTAGTATGAGTTTATGTCCATCCTCAAAAGTAACTTCACTCCTCAGGACAACCAACATCCTGAGCCAGGCTGCAGAGAAGTGTAAGGATGTGTTTTCAGCAAAGAGTCTTAAAATATGAAACTTCTCATGAAAATGAAGTATGTCAAACACATACATTTACCTTAGCAAACCCTGGCATCAAAATACAGTTATTGTTCTCACTGATGAAATAAGTGAGTCAACGGACTCCTTCTGAGAAAGATATTTTGCATATAGACATAGGGACACTTCCACAGCAATAAGGATTGGCTTGCAAAATGGTGTTTGAATCCCGTGTTCTTTCTCTTTGCTATAAATAAGATTACAGTGAGCAGCACACAAGCACAAGTGACTACCTGAGCAGTTTACTTAGCTTTAGTTGTTAATTGACTTTCTACTAATCAAGAAGCTTATGAATCTTTCTTTTGCAACCCAACAAGGACTATTATCGGGGTCTCATAATGTCAGCTAGATTTATTAATGTCAACTAGATGTTCAAACAAATTAATAGCTCTGTGCACAATTTAACTGTAGCTATAATTTAGTATTTAAATGATATGTTGTATAAGCATTTATCAAGGAAAAGGTCAGGTCATGCTCTGAAGGACAGTCTTTGTAACAACATGCATATCTCATGAGAAAGCTGTAATATTTTACACCACACCAAGGGCCAGATTCTGATTTCACCTGTTTTAATATCATGTCTCTTAATTTACACCAATGTAAATGAGACAGTCATAATGTAAATGCCCTTATATCTTGCACAAATCACGACAGGCCGTCTGTAAGAATAACAGACTCCTTGCTCTGCAACAGATTGGGGCAACATGGCAACCTAGGCTCAGGAGACTGTTGTTGCCAGGAGATGGTCATGTTGCCTTCAGTGCTTAATATTACACCTATGCCATGTGACAGCCAACCAGAAACTCAGATGTGAGTAATGAATTGAAATTGCATTGCGATTCCATCCAAAACCCGAACTCCAACCTAATTGACAGGTAATGCAATCATTTCTAATAAAAACAAATTTTAATACTCTAAGGAGCTGTCATAAGGGGAAAAAAACACAGGTGGTAATTATGTGAGGCTTGGGCAAGAAAATGCTTCATCTTTTATTAATTTTGCTACATATTTAACAATTGAGCAAAGGACTCCAGTTTCCATGCCTTCAGTTGTGTGAAGTTTTTTATCTTTGAAAAAAGGAGGATGCTTTAAATCTTACTTTCGTAGAAAAGAAAAGCAACAAACAACAAAGCAAGGAACTTAAATATTGAACAATGAACTATTGAACAATTCAAACACAGTCTGAATGTTGAAGAGTTCAGAGAATGCTCTGAAGCACTATTTGCTAACTTCAGAGTCAATGTTTAACTAGTAGAGTAGGAATTGTAAGTTTCTGATAAGGTTGATGACTGTGTGTGGCTGCTTCTGTAACAGACTGTATTATTTTGCTGTGACATTTTTCAATGTCCTTCCCTCTCCTTCAGAAGTGTAATATATTTGAAAATTCAAAATGCTACTTCAAAAGATTGCCCATCCTTTATGAAGACACATCTCTTTTTGAAGTAGGAAGGGAGCAAGAACAAAACTCATGTCTAAATTTTCTTCTGATCTCACATGCAAATTCCAGGACAAACTGATGCATGAGGTTATTATTGATACTATATGCATATAGTAATGTGCAGAGCAATACCATAACGCATGACACTACTTATCTGCAATGTAACTAATTTAGTACACACCACCTGAGTTCCTAGCCTCCAAAGCCTGCAGTGAGAGCAGTCCTCCTGAACCAGGGAAGTGGAAGCAAGTGAACCCCATCACACTCACACTCTGATACGTGATTGTAAAAAAGAATAGCTGCAAACAAGCCCAGGATAAAATTTGCATTTCCTTCCACTTTCACTATAACCTTGAAGAGTGCACTCTCAACCTATTAACGTGCAATGTTGCCTTTTAGTTCTTCAGCTGTAGGTACTTCAAGTCATACTACAGATTAAAAAATGGAGATGCAGAGCTGCCTTCAGAGATAATGCTGCACACATTTGAAATAACTATTTCCATGCAGAATGTTGGATGAAAATTGAGGCCAGAATGGAGGCCAGAATAGCTTGTTCTAATTCCCTTCCTATGTCAATATTAATTTTATTCATTTTTTAATTCTGTCTATCAGTACTGAATTAATTATTACTTTAAAATTTAGGTAGAACACCACAGAGGCTTCTTCAGGAATGTGTGAGATTATGTGTCACAGATTACTTACACTTCTACTATCTGTGAAGTAAAGCTTTAGCACTCTGTTTAATCCTTCCTACAGGCATTTTTCCGACCAAGTTAAAAAATTATTCCCATTCAAATCTGTCAGACCAAACTTGCAGACCCCTTCTGAATTTCCAAAGAGATAGTCTGCAGGACAAAAGGAGAAAACATGAAGAAATCCATATTGTCCACATCTATTTAGGAAGCCACGGGAGGATCCAACATGGACTCCACCGTGTTGTTCCCTCTTTCTGACTGCAGCTGCACATTTAGATTCCACACAGAGCAGTCTGTACAGACCAGAAGAATTTTCAACATCAGCATGAGATCCATCCCAAAATTTTACAGAGTTCTGCTCTTTTGTGGTAGCTGACGTTCTCATATTTGGGATGTGCTGGACACTGCAGGGCAGTTGGTTGCAAGAAAGAGGTGAATTTAATAATATCTCACTGAGCTTTACTTTACATGTTGAATTTGATTAAGCACGAATACTGAAAAAGCCACTGCTAGATGGTATTGCAGGAAGTTAATCACATCATGCATGGCTGTTACGTTCCAAGTTTCAGAAGCAGACAACTGGAAGTGAAATGGACTGAAATTCTCTTTGCTCTGGAACCTTTGATGAGGCCACTTTAGAGAAAAATAAGAGGATGTGCATTGCATTACATCTTACTAGTAGAGTGCACTTATAATGTGCGTAAGTGTCTGCAAATATAATTTCATGCACTCTGACAAGATATGACAAAGACCATAATTTCCAGATTCAGAGAAAAGGAAATTGTCCTCCATTAAAGGACAATTAGCAGAAGTGAAAACATAGTGTTATGTGAAGCTTTTTCACTATCGTATGAAACATTGTGGAGGTATAAGCCTTTCCAATGCTGCTGTGACAGTCCTTTTAGCTCCCCTGCTCTAAAAGTCACCCTAGATGATAGCAGACAAACCTGAGGCCAAATGAAAGACCGAAATCCATCTCCAGGACGTCAGTGGCTTTGCATTTCCATGGGGAGTATGAGTAGTCAGAACATATGCTTCACTGCCCTTTGAAGTTATTTCCGCAAGTCGGTAACAGTGTCTCTTGTAAAACAGTCTCTTTTCAAAAGCTTCTGTCATCCTAGTGGCACTTACTGCATGAGGGGTCCTTGCAGCACTAACCAGTACTTTTGAGTCCTCTCAATGTCTCTGAGATACTCAGGTTCAAAGTCCAAAACCAGCATCTAGTGACTTGAAACTACCTGGAAACATGTGAATTTCTACTATTCTATGTCTGTACACTTCCCAAAGCAACTAAGCAAATAGATGTTGGAGATATGTTGAGTCCTTTGATAGCAAAAAGATCTCCATCGTTCTTCTTCCAATTGCTTAATCCCCCAAGATAAACATTGTTCTTAAAATCCTTCACATTTTAAGGCTGGACATTAACTTTTCCCCATGCATACTGGTCGTAGTTGTATTACATCAAGGAAGGCCAGCATGGCCATATCCTCACTCATTGACCCTGACAGTGGGTTTGTGATTTAGCTCAACATTGTGCTTTGTGGTATAGCTCTATGCCATTCTATTGGCTAAAAACAATTATACCTCTCACCTAGGATAGGTCTGTACCTCCCTCTTCAGCATAATTGTGCCAATGACGCTAATCCAGCCCTGGAAGGGCCATCCTTCCTGACTTTCTGCTACAAAAGGTCCCAAAAGGCTTCAGTTGCTAAAGCTATTGACCTGTGTCTTTTCTAGGACTGTTATACCCAGGCTTATCAGGATCCTGTCTTTTGAAGAGGCAAAGAAGAAAAAGGGAAAAAAACTACCACGAAAATCCAGGGTCTGACTCTACCCTGTACGGTACTTAAGGCACTTCTCTCCATGAAATTAAGCCACTTGTACAATGCCTTATAAGGCTCAACTCTTCACTCATCAGAGCGCATTTGTTTACTATGCATCCCTTCTCCCCTATGTGGCACAGAATGTTGTAATGTTTTTAACCAGCAAGTTTAATATCCTAGCTGCTAATGTCAGTTCTTTAATAAATGTGGTTTAAAAGAAATTCCCCTCACTGGAACAGTAACTATCAAGGCAGGACAGCACTGATGGACAAGAATGGATCCAAAATGTGTAAAAGACAAAATAAAGTTGCCTGGTGATTCACCCCTTGAAAAAATAAACCAAAAAAAAAGTTGAGAGGCAAAAAAGGGAAAACTAGGGTTTGAAAGATAGGTTCTGCCATCTATGGTCTTTTTCTGCTTGACAAATTTGTCAAAATGAGTGAGAAATTAGCTTATTTAGTGAAAAATAAAATATTTTTCATAGGCAACTGTAGAAGCCTACCACTTTGATAAATCATAGAATCATGGAATCATGGAATGGTTTGGGTTGGAAGGGACCTTCAAAGGTCATCTAGTCCAACGCCCCTGCAAGGAGCAGGGACATACCTGACTAGATCAGGTTGCTCAGAGCCTCATTCAGCCTGGCCTTGAACGTTTCCAGGAATAAGGCATCCACCACTTCTCTGAGCAACCAGAGTTCCACCACCCTCATTGTAAAAATTTTTTCCCTCATATCCAATCTAAATCTACCTCCCTCTATTTTAAAACCATTACCCCTCATCCTATCACAAGAGTCTATTGAAGAGTCTCTCCCAATCTTTCCTGTAGGCCCCCTTGAGGTACTGGAATCATAGAATCATAGAATCATAGAATGGTTAGGGTTGGAAGGGACCTTCAAAGGTCATCTAGTCCAACCCCCCTGCAAGAAGCAGGGACCTCCCTGACTAGATCAGGTTGCTCAGAGCCTCATCCAGCCTGGCCTTGAACGTTTCCAGGGATGGGGCATCCACCAAGAAGACCGCTATAAAGTCTCCCTGGAGCCTTCTCTTCTCCAGGCTGAACAGCCCCAACTCTCTCAGCCTGTCCTCATAGGAGAGGTGCTCCAGCCCTCTCATCATCTTTGCGGCCCTCCTCTGGACCCTCTCCAATGGGTCCGTGTCCTTCTTATGTTGTGGGCTCCAGAGCTGGATGCAGTACTCCAGGTGGGGTCTCAGCAGAGTAGAGGGGAGAATCACCTCTCTCGACCTGCTGGCCACGCTCCTCCTGATGTAGCCCAGGATGCAGTTGGCCTTCTGGACCGCAAGGGCACGTTGCCAGCTCACGTTGAGCTTCTTGTCCACCAGCACGCCCAAGTCCTTCTCCTCAGGGCTGCTCTCAATCCATTCTCCGCCCAGTCTGTATTTGTGCCTGGGATTGCCACGACCCAGGTGCAGGAACGTGCACTTGGCCTGGTTGAACTTCATGAGGTTGGCACAGGCCCACCTCTCCAGCCTGTCCAGGTCCCTCTGGATGGCATCCCTCCCAATCTTTACATTGAAATTACTTCTCAACTCTAAGATGGAGCTTGGAGTAAAAGTCAGAGGCAAATACGACTGCAGGCTAGCCGGGGGTTAGAGTAATGAGTTGTAAGACAGAGGGTTTGGGATCCTGGTTTATCTGAGCAAGTTGTGGTTTGAAATCAAGTCTCCTACAAGGCAAGTAGGTAACCACGCTAAACCCTGAGCTTCTGGCACTCCAGGGAGAGATCTTCCCCTGCATTTTGGCAGTTTCTGGTTCCCTCCTTCAGACATGTACTCCAGAGGGGAAACCCATTTTCTATCTCACTTGAACTACAGATTTAAACAAGTCCTTTTCCTTACATTATTTTGTAATAAAGCTATTTATTAGCTTTATTAATTGCTAATTTTGCCAATAACATAGCATAAATTTGATTGCCTCATTTTATCTTTCCACTCTTTGTAGTAACGTGGCATTTAACTGATAAGTTTGAGAGCATTTCTTTCAAGAAACAGTGATATTTCTGTAGATGGGAATCAAGTTTCATTTCCATTTTATCAGTACAGCAAAACAGGACTTACACCACCACTGTCTGTAATATGTTACCTGAATTCAAAGACAATACTGCAGGGTATTTAGAATGAATCATTACTGCAATTCAAACATACGTTGTTTAAATGTTTCAAAGGAGTCAGTTTAACATCCACTGCCACAGGGTACTAGAAATCCAATAGAGCATCTTTAAACACGTGTAACATTTGCTAACAGCCTCTATGAACACCATAGTACCTGTGGGTTAACAAGTCCCTAATCACTTTCAAGTAAAATATATCAGCTGCCTCTGGCTTCAGTCCCACAAGTGTACCTGCCATCATACCATCTATTTTCTTCTTAGCTGGCACCCTAATTTGTTACTACCACAAGGTACACCCCAAAATCTCCCCATCCCTGCAAGGAGGCAAAAATTAATACTAGCTCTCCATTCATTACATTAAGGATTCAAAGCAGCAGTTCATAAACTGTAGTTGGAGACAGTGGTGAAACTTTTCCTTGAATACTAACCTCAGAACTTTCTATGGTTTGAAGCACAGTGGTGCTCTGAGGAGGCAAGAAATTTGGAAAGCAAAGTCTACAGGACTTTTAGTATGAGCATTCATTTTATATATCGTTTGTTTTTACTATGTATGAGAAGCACTGTGAGCCACCTCCTATGGGAAAGTCTGCCACTAAAGTATTCTGAGTTTCTTAGCCTCAGTAAAAGCCCCGGAACACAGAACAACAGTCTCTGCCATAGCAGCTTATTTATAGGACGTAACACTACTAAGTTATATATTAGGATGATAATTAAGCATCCTTAGAAAAAAACCCACAGTTGTGATATATGTTGTAATCAAGATGTCAGAAAGTTTGCTTAAATGATTTGTTGAAGTTACCTTTGAACATGGCATTGCCATAGAACACAACTGAACCTCAGGAAAATGCCAACATGGTCTCGTTTGCTTTAATCCTATAACTTGCAAGGAATTTCTGGTGCTTCTTGGGGTGTTAGCGCTGCTAGTTTCCAATTGTAGAGCATCATGTTAACACTAGTTATTAGCATCCTGTAATATTTGCTATGTCTCTCTCTCAAATGAGAACTGCATACAACAACTCAAATACCAACTTGTGACTACAGCCTGAAGTCTATCCTTTGAAGACAGTGACTAGAAGTATGATATAACCTACATTTTCAGATTGGCAAAAATTAGGTAAGTTTCAGGGTTTGATTGCCGTCAGCCAATAATGTAAGTATTTTATCTATTCTAGATTACAGAGACTAATGGTGAATCTGACAAATTACTCAAACACCATCCAAATTGGCAATGTTTTATTAGCTTTCTTAAATAAAAGACATCTAGACATTACATCTTTTTCTGGATTTCATTTATAACAGAGGATCTCCAAGGCAGCAGAGCAGTGAAAAAGCAATCTCTACAATTTCAGCAATTGTTTTCTCTTCAAGCTAAAGAGCAGTTGTTATGTTACAAATTTTCACCACCCACCTCAATCAATAACACAGCAACCTTTCTTACCACGTACACTATTAATGACTGAACTAACAGCATTCAAAGCCTTACTGTATTGTTCACTTCAGCAGAGGATGGATACACCAGTAAGTCCATTTTCCCCAAGCAGTCAGACATTTTGTAATCCTATTTTTCCCAAAAATGAGCAATTTCCTTGCATACCCTGTAGCTGCAGGCAGCAATTCTCTTTTCATAAGACCACCGCATCTGTTTTCACCTAAAGTTGTTGTTTGGTTAAACATGATAAAAGAATGACACAGACGAATCCCAAATAACACTGTTAATTAAATACATATAGACATGCTGTTCCTACCAATCTCTTTCAAAATTTCGTAGGACACACCAACTAGCACTACCTGGCTTAAGCTATTTAAAAGAACACTATTTCAACCTACATAATATTTAGCCTGCACAGTTGGAGTTGTAAGCAGAACTAGCTACATACACTGCTTGAGAACTTCAAAGTTTTCATGTAGTAGAGGAAGACTGGGATATGAGGTGCTGCACAAGAAAAGCTAGTAAATCCACTACAAGCAACAGGATTCAGCTGAAAGATTAGCATTAGTTATGGAGCATCAAGCATGTGTTTGCCAGATCAGTGGATTGATGCATCAAAAATCAAAATATGACAGCATTGTTTATCTGGGAGAGTGCAAAAGCTACAGATTTTGTGCTTATTCTTACAGTCCAATAGCATGAAATTACATTATGATGGAAGCATAGACTACAGTCCTGCAAACTCTTAAGCATATATTTTCTTTCATTAATTTCTTGCAGTACCAATGATATCTGAGGTCAATTGCACTTACAGGTGATTCACTCCAGGAACAAGGATTTCCTTTATTAACCTTCCACAGGTTACTGAAAATACAGAGAGAGTTTATCTTATTACTGAGCTTGAACTGCTTTTTTTATACAATAATAAAAATCTTCAACACATAAGCTATGAAAATGCTCACATTTTTACTTCAGCACATGTTTAATATTTGACCCTCTCCGTGCAATAAATGATTTTTATTGCATGCAGTAATTAATTTCTATTCATAGATATTTATGTATGAAATTAAATATTTCATACATTCATTAATTTTATAATTTTAGAAGCTAGCCGCTCTGAGGTGCACTAATCAACTTTTCCATTTTGTGTGAAAGGTAATTATTTAATGGGCAGTAATAATTTTCTCTGCATAATAAGTCACAAAACGTGTTCTGAATCCTGATCTTTTTACATACAGACCTATCTTTATCAACTTCAGCAATATTGTCTTGCATGTTCACTGAAATGGATTAATCCCCTTCAGGATCCTCCCCTTACTTCAATCTTTACCTACATTAATCAGATGCTAAAATGGTTTTGTCCTAATAAGTTTCTTGTTTTTATTATGCATTCAGCCCGAAGTGTACCTGTTAATTGATATCACAGCGACCTGTTTTTGAGCAGTAGCAGTAGATATCTTTCTACCAGGACAAGAACAGCATTGCAGCCTGAAGCATGAAACATCCAGTCAGCAGGTCATCAGTGAAAAGGTCCTTACTCTCTTATTCCTGTGTGACCTTCAGTGAGCAACCTTTCGTATGACTCACTTTCTCTCCGTTTATCCACCTACAAACTTGTGTAGATAGCACAGGTAGTCTGTCTATTTTACTTACCCAGATGTAAAACACTGAATAGAATAATATGTCTTTTCTTTCAAACTTTATTTTATTTGCCAAGCTTTCTGAAATAGAATATTTTTATATTAGGTATTTTTTCTGTCCTCTAGCACAAAGCAGACCATCATACTACAGAAATATCTAGAAAAGAAAACATTTTTGCAGCATTCCAGTATTTAGCAATTCTAAGCTTTGAGAAAAACAAAGCAAAATGACAGACTCTCAGTTACCACTTAAGTGGCGACTGAGATAACTTTAACTGTGAAACACTGTGAAAACAAAAAGGCATTTAATTGTTTACCTCTGAAGACTTTACGCCAAAGTGATTGAATAAGTGAGGAAAGATGCATAGGTCAGAAAATGGGTGAGCTCAGTTTCTGTAAAGCTAAAAAAATCTAGTGATCCTGGTTGTGCCATGGTTAATTACATTGCCTCCACATTCACAGTGTCATATTTTTCAAATAGAAAAGTGCCGGAGAGGAGAGACTGCTCACTCAAAGAAATTAAAAATGGCTATCATAATGGGAACTGTATTCCAGACAACTCACAGCTCGCTTGCTGAAAGAATAAACTTATAAATAACAACACAGCTATGTCCTTCACCCTCAACAGTAAATTAATGGCAAGACAAGGCAACTGAAAGAGGACGTAAAGAAGGCCAGGAGATGTTTTTCATGAAATAGTGAGGAGATTTTATAGCTGTTTACCTTCCCACTACAAGAAAGCACTAGCCTTCAAGATTCACATGTTTCAGTAGATGAGCCATTGGAAGACTCTAGTCATATGTATCTAGACAGCTGGGACCACCTCTCCAGCAGGAAAGCAGTAGCATGAGAGGAAAGGGGCTTAATCCATAACCTGGGAGGCAGGCTAGTTTCCAAAGGAAACTTGCACTTCAAGTTTTAACTGTAGGTGTGGCGTGCTTTTAAACCAGTCCCCAGCTCCTGGGAAGCACAAGTATAGCAATACTGCTGCGGTGTCAGAGGTGATATGTGAGATAGTGCATTCCCCTTCAATGATCACAGGAAAAAAAGGCCTCACTGGACAGACTGGATTTCCTAGATGTGTTTCTGTAGCTAATTTGTTTATTTAAAAACTAATCCCAGAGATTAAAAACAGATTATGACTTCCCTGGCCATTAAGGTTACTGGTGTGGTTATTGTATCTTTTTTTCAAGCCATCTTACCTGCAAAGACTTTGTGAGGATCAGTAGCTTTACTGGCACTGAACTTTCCATGCTGCACTGTTAGCAATGGATGTAAATCCAGATCTGGTTCTGTTCATCACTTTGTAGGATAAAGTAGTTCATACGGGACCCAGAGTATCTCAGGACCAGGATAATGTGAAATGTCCATGCTGCAGTTCTAGAAGTCTGTGTTGAATTGAACATCAAAGTCAGGAAACATCATTAATCATGCACCTATCAGTTTTCCCTTTGTAGTGCTCACTTTGAGTTTCTTTTGCTGAATCATCAATAAAACATATGCCAAATCCCACTTTCATACAATTTCCTCTTCTACAATACAGCAATGTAAAGCTCCTTAAAATCTCTAGCTTTCAATGTGTCTGAGGTTTGCTCCCCAATTTGAATGTGGATATTTCTCATAACTTGGAAAACATGCAAAATTCTGATCCAATTTTCAATGTTAGACAGTTCTCAAAAAATTAATCCGCTCACTGCTGCTTCTTGTGTGACTGTAGGTGAATAAAACATATTTCTCAATAATTAAAAAAGTTGCAACTTAAGACAGATAAAAGTACTTACAAAAATAGCTGTATCTGTATGTTTAGTTTTAAATACTACTTTCAAGTTCTGCCTGGGAGGAAGGTCTCCAAAACAACTGTCATGTCATCTGGTGGCCTAGATGGTAGAAATGTCATCTTCTGAGAGAAAGAAGTAATATTACTTGCAAGATATTAAGTTCAAAGATGATTGTTGCCATTCTGTGCTCTGATTGCCTTTCATCTCATTAGCAACCCAAGAAAAATAAACTAAAGGACAGATACCAATTACAATACTTAATTGCTCAATTTCTTCAAAAACTCTGTTTAGTTCTGCTCTAAGGCTCACTGTTTTGTCCAGGTCTTGGCACCAAATATATAAAATAGCCCAGCAGTGTGTGTTTAGCTTGTGCACTACATTAGCAGTGATGTAAAATGTAGTGATCTCACAGAAATTGTACAGCTCTGGAAACCTAACTGTGAAGTGAAGAACTTGGGCTTCTTGAGTTGTTCTTACTACATGACATTTAAGACTGACACCCAGCTTCCATTTCAAGAAGCCTCCCTAGTAGCAAGTTCTAAGTTACTAGATATATAAGAAACAAAAAAAAAAAACCAAACCAAAAAGCATGGGACAGAGCACAGATCTGGGTCTGGGCTTTTAGAAACTGCACACCTTGAAGTATCATGGTTAGACCAAGATTTTAAAGATTAAGAGAGTCTGACTGATTATGGGTGCTTAGCCACAATTCCTTAGCAGGTGGCAATTCTCACTGAAAAGAGAAGGCATCACAAATATAATTTTCTTTTGAAATCTGAACAACCTTACATGGGCTTACACGGGAAGACACAGGCAACTATAAAGAACACATGTTCTCACTTCACCGAGGGAAGCAGTCCAGGCTGAAAGAGAATCTGTCATCTTACATCATCTATAAACCTGTAAGTGATAAATGAACCATTTCTGACTAAACAAACAGAAAACAAACAAACAAATTTGGCCATAAATATACATCTCAAATTGGGCTTCTATCTCTAGAAGAATTTAGTCTGCAGCATGACTTTTATCTCATGAGAGAAAGACTGCTTTCATTGCCTCTGCCCAAAGACATTTTGTTAGCATGTATCCTCCATATAAATTGCTTGAGCAGTTTGCAGTTTGATTGCAATCACACTGTACAACCTACTTAAGTAGTTGAAATTTCTCCTGTAAATGCAGGTAACCAACAGGAGACTTAAACAGGAATAATATTCCCACTGCAAAGTCCAACTTCTTTTCTTTCCAGTTGAGCTGAATTATTATTTCATACCATTTAATATAGAAAATATGGACCAGATCTTCTAGTTTAATGTGCAAAATGTGTCACAATGTGCCAAAATACACAAGGAAGGAAAGTTCTTCCTTTATCACTCTGGCATGCACCTCCTACATCCATTCAGTTTCCTTCATCATCCTTTGCCAACTTTTTCTTTTTCTAGCTTTCCTAATATTCTGATTTTTATCCTTTTGCATTCAAATTCAAAGGAAATTAAGGATTTTACCTTTTTTTTTTTTTTTTCAAAAATAGAAATTCAGTTAAAATAGCTGTCTTACCAACAAGAAATGGCTGTTCATAAAGTATCTCAAACTTCTACGGAAAACTCTAATTTTCATAAAGAATAATGTATAAGCTTTTTGAGTGTGAACGAAAACTTTTTTATCTAATAAAAGTTATTTTTTCTAATGTAAACTTAAATGGCAGCATACTTCTCTCTTAAAAGAAACATATTGCTATGAGAACTGAATCATTTCAGTCTGGATCTTCTGGCTCTACATCTCTTGGCTGAGTTGTCTAGTGAGTAACGCAGAACATTGAAGGTTTGGGTTTTTTTCTATATTGAAAGTATTCATAATATCTCTACACTAGTTAAATCCACTAGTATCTATAAAAATCGAGCTCACTCTGCAATCTCTCTCTCATAGTGCTAATAGTGTATCCCTCTCCTACCTGGCCACTTATCCTCATCAAAGTAGATATAAACTTAACATTGACATTTTTCACCTCATAATCAAATTTAACCATCAGGTTCAAAAATTATAGCAGATGGCGGGGGAGAGGAGACCAGAAGAGAAAAAACTGTGTAATACCAGGCTGCCAATGGAGCCAGAGTTCATCATTTGAGATGATGGCCATCTTCCTACCTGAAATGCAATGCTGTGTAAAGCCACCAGGCTCAGGGAACACACAAGAAACATTTTCAGAGTAGATGTTAGAACTCATGCTATCCCAGAAACCACTAGTCCAGAGCCAACTAAAGAGTGCCACTTGACTGCCCAACAGACAACTACAAATGGAAAAACAGAGGAAAGAAAACCTTACATTAAGGCATATGACTCTAGACAATGCATTTCCTTCTTGTTCAATTTCTTTTCCTTATGGAAAGATTAGATAATATCCAATTTTAATTTGACAAACAGTATATTTAATTATTTTATTAATTCTTGTTTATTTTATTATTTAATTAATACATTATATTCTTGTTATGAGCAATATAAGATATCCTCCTCATTGATTTCAACCTTATACTAAGTATGACTGGGAAGGTAAATTTTCTTCATAGCAGCCCATATGGTGCTGTGTTTTGGATTTGTGACCAGAACTGGGTTGATAGCACACCAATGTTTTGGCTACTGCTAAGTAGTGCTTGCACAGTGTCAAGGCTTTCTCTGTTTCTCACCCCTCACAGTGAGAAGACTGGGGATGGGGAAAAGAATGGAAGGGGATACAGTCAGAACAGCTGGCCTGAACTGGCCAAAGGAATAGTCTATACCCTGTAATGTCACACTCAGTAATAAAACCAGGGAAGGACTTTTTTTTTTTGAGGTAGTCATTGCTCATAGACTCACTGGGCATCAGTCTGCTGGCAGAAGGTAGTGACTGCCTTTGCATTACTTGTATTTTTTTTTTTTTTTTTTTTTTCTGTTCATTTAGTAAATTGTCTTTATAAAGACCCATGAGATTTTCTTGCTTTTGCCCTTCTGATCCTCTCCCAGTCTGGCTGGGGGAATGTTGCTCTTTACAGAGTAAGAGACAGGGAAGTAAAAGTGCAGAGACTTTATTTTCATCTTCTGAAACATACACGTGTGCACACATGGAAACCCAACTGCCTGATGGCTGAGCTTCAGGAGGAGGTGGGCAGACTAGGGAGCATCCAAAAGTCTGAGAAAGAGACAGACCAATGGAACTCTATCCTGCCATCACTGACATACACATGCCAACTCAGCATGGCCACTACTGTTATATCCAGTATCTGGTTTGTGCCAAAGTGAAGGCAGTGATACGAAACATAGGGTGAAGTGGAAGCAAGTTACTGCACAGAGCTGTAAGAAGAACCCTTCTTTGCCCTGTGAGCTACCTTTACAGAATAGGTATGAGGCTCTGGATATGGTGGACAACGGACATGATGAGATGGGGAAAGAAAAAACTAGGCACATTCTCTCACCAAGGGCAGATCTACCAACCCTTTGCATCAACAGCTGCATTAGGACCAGCACGGAGAAGAAACAACAGCAAGTTATGGTCATAGGTGACTCGCTCCTGAGTGAGAGGCACACATCTACAGACCAGACCCTCTTTTCAGGGAAGTTTGCTGCCTTGCTGGGGTCTGGATCAGGGAAGTCAACAGAAAACTGACAAACTTAGTACAGACTGGTTTATCACCCTCTCCTGCTCTTTTATGTGGGTACTAATGACATTGCAACAGGAAGTCCAAAGTCAATCAAAAGAGAGTTCAGGGCCCTGGTAAGAATGCTAAAGGATTCAGGAGCACAAGTAGTATTTTCCTCAATCCTCCTGGTCATGAGGAGAGACATTGGAAGAAACAGGTGTGCCCAAGACATCAATGCCCACTTCCAGGACTGGTACCTCCACCAGAACTTTGGTTTGTATAACCACAGAAGAGTCTTTGAGACACAAGATATGCTTGGGCCTGATGGGATCCACCTGTCCCAATGGGGTAAATACTTCTTTGCTCATGAACTGGCAGGACTGATTGAGCAGGCTTTAAACTGGAAATACTGTGGGAGGGGATACCATCATGAAAGCTGGAGGTAAACCAAGGGTTGGCATGGTACCACCGTTAGTAATGATAATGTGAGCATTTACGCTACTCCAGGGAGCACTGAGGGTTTAGGAGCACATCTGAAATTCTTGTGCATCACTGTATGCACTATAAGAAAATAAAAGGACGAACTGGAAGCATTAGTCAATTTGCAGAACTATGAGTTCATTTCTATAAGCAAGACTTGATGGAGTGAATCACACAACTGGAGTGCTGGGATGGAGGGCTATAGACTGTTCAGGAGGGATAGGCAGGGCAGATGAGATGGAAGAGTTGCACTGTATGTAAGGGAGAGGTTTGATTGTACAACCCTTACAGTTAGGGATGACGTGGTTGAGAGCCTCTGGGTAAGGATTAGGAGGACGTAAAAAAATGGAGAATTTATAGTGGGTATCTACTACCCATCGTTCAGCCAGGATGATAGCACTGATGAATTATCCTATAGGCAATTAGGAGATTACTTTGGATAGGTGGCCCTTGTCCTTATGGGAGTTTTCAAATTCCCAGACATCAACTTGGAATATCATAACACTGTCACAAGCCAGTCCGGGAACTTCCTGAAGTTTGTTGATGTAACTTCTTGTCACAAGTACTCAGTGAGTCAACTAGGAAAGGTGCCCTCCTTGACTGTGTGTTTGTGAATAGAGAAGGACTCATGGGAGCTATGATGGTAGGTGGCTGTCTTGGTTACAGTGATCACAAAATGACTGAGTTTAAAATTTTTGGTATAATGATTAAAAAAAAGGTCAGCAGAAGTGCTGCTCTGGATTTCAAGAGAGCAAACTTTAAGCTTCTTGGGAAGCTACTTACTAGTGTCCCCTAGAAATCTGCTTTTGAGGATATTTCTAGAGTCTATGAGTGCTAGTCAGTTTTCAAGAACTGCCTTTTAAAAGCACAGGAGCAGGCAATTCCACTGTGTTGAAAGTAAAGCAACTGGGGCAGAAGACCAGTCTGGCTGAACAGGGAATTCCTTGTGGAGCTCAGAAGGAAAAAGAAATTGTGTGATCTCTGGAAGCAAGATCAGGCTTCACAACAAGGTTACAGAGCTGTGGTTTGCATATTATGGGAGAAGACATGAAAGGCCAAGGCTTAAATAGAGTTGAAACTGGCCAGTTTTCTGTTAGACAACAACAACAACAACAACAAAAAAAACCCAACGCTTTTTAAAAGTACATTAACAGCAATAGGAGGTCCAAGAAAAACACATTGCATCAATGTTTGATAAAGATGGTCACCTGACTAATAGGGATGAAAAAAAAGCAGAAACATTCAATGTTTTTTTTTTTTTGCCTCAGTCTTTGATAACACTGATAGAGCTTGTGCTGCCTGGTCCCCCGAGTCAGAGGACCAGGAGTGTGGGAACAGTGACTTTCCATTTATGGACATTGAAATTGTAAGGGACCAGCTGTATCAGCTGAATGTTCATAAGTCCATGGGGTCTGATGGGATTCATCCCAGAGTACTGAAGGACCTAGGGGATGTTATGGCAGGACCCTTCTTGATCATCTATCAAAGGTCTTGGCAGTTTGAAGAGGTCCCCACTGGTTGGAAGCTAGACAACATTATTCCAACTTACGAGAAGGATGTAAGAGTCAGGAAGAGGTAAGAGGTAAGAGTCAGGAAACTGTAGACCTGTTAGTCTAACCTCAGTTCCTGGAAAAAGGAAAATGCAATCATCAGATATAGTCAATGTGGGATCACAAAGGGACAGTCCTGTTTAAATAATTTTATATTCTTCTATGATAAGTCACCCACCTAGTGCAAGAAGACAAGGTAGTGGATGTAGGGTTTTTTTTCTGGATTTTCAGAAAATCATAGAATCATAAAATGGTTTGAGTTGCTCTCAAGAGAAAATGAGAAACATCCTCACAACATACAGACGCAGTATATCTATCCTTTGCCACTCTTGCTCTCCAGTAATCTGAGAAATGGCAGGCAATCCAGTAGAAACTCCAATGCGCTAGGGAATTAGGGAAGCACCTTCAAATGAAGGGGAGGAAAAGGAAAATGTTGGGTTTCTTTTTCACCCTGTCCATGGATATTTACTGCAATTCTAGCCACAAAATACCAAGTTAATCTTTATTCTCTGATTGAGAAATGGCTAAGAAAAGGCTAACACTTTAATTAGCTATGTGATTCATGACACCACTTCACTATGCTTGTAGGACTTTGAATAAGTACATATATGCTTCAATAGCAAATCCATAGTTAAACAGGGTCAAGTTTCAAAAAGTTTATGTACAAGGCAAAACATAATAACCCTAATCTGTTTTCAGCCCTGCTGGTGTAAATCACAGTCCAGAGTGGCAAGCATATGAGCCAAAAGAAAAGATACTGATCCTAATAGCATAGACAAGCTTAAAGCAGTGCAACGGGCAAAAATTATCTAAAATTGCCATGTCAGAATGTTTACAGTCATTGGCATGTCTAAATTAATTGTCCTGCATCCTGCCTGAATAGTGTCACTTACTCAAATAAACAAAAATAGTTTAAATTGCTAGTCTCAAAGTTAAGTATTAAATGAATTAGTTGCTGAGTTTACTGGAGTCTGACTGCTAATAAACAGGTTCTCTGGACAATATTTGTAAATTAAATGTGCCTAACATGTCAGTGATAAGTTTGAGAACTGCTTTATTCTTGAAGACTTGAGGAGAAAAAAACAGTAACAAGTCAGAAATGGCATAAGGTAAAGTCTAGTGAGCTTCCTCCTTGAGATTATGAATGAAGCATACGCTAAAGTTGGCCTGCGTGCTCCTATTAGCAGTTTGCTGCTGAAAGGACCTCAGCCACTGATATGAACATCTTCCCTTGGTATATCCCATGTCAGGTTTTCAAGAATTCTGAGCTGTGGCTTAAACGTACTCTCACCTGATGCTGCTCTATGTTGTTATGGTATGACATGGACAAAAGCAGTGGTAACAAAGATGTGACAGAATGGAAAAGCAGACAGGTTTGCAATCCTGCCAGCCCACACAGACCAAATTTGTTACCTGACATACCTCAGCTAGTCAAGGAAAAGTTTTAAGCTTGTATTTCTACAGCTCTGAAGAATTTCCTTCCTTGCAAGAGCACTGCTTCTGTTTCTTGCTTATCAAACCAAGCATGTTTATATATTGCAGAGACTAGCAGCAGAGCATAGGGAAAATTGATACACAAGGCTGTCCTCTCACTCACTAGCCCACTGAGAAGTGGAGATGGATATAATTTGCATGTCCATTTTTCAGCAGTGCATGTGAGCATCTGACAATCCTAGCCAAACATCCTAGCCAAACACTTCATCCCACTTGGAAATAAACCAATGTGAGATCTAGGAATGAGCCACTCAGGAATTTGCTTCCCAGTCGGCAAGCATACACAGCATGAGAGCTCGTGTACCATCTTCAGAGGCCTTTGCTTTTCGGGAAAGGAATGACTATTCAGAGGGGAAGGGGCTTTTCTTGTTGACTCATTGGAAGGACATAAGTGGGATATGTTCCTCCATTTGCTGTGTTTGAAATGACTTCTGAGCAAGACACGTCAGCCAAAACAGCTTTGCCAATTAGTTGTCCTTGGCTGACAGGAAGAAATACCAGCATGCGGTACAGGCATGTGCAACACCTCTCTTCTGTCATCTACATGAAGGTGCATCCCATTACAAATAAAATAGACTCCAGGAAAGAAATGCTATGTTGAGGCTGTGCATCAACAAAGTGGACAAACAGCTCAGTTTGATTCACTTGAATCTATAGCAAAAAAAAAACCCCACATGCTGTTCTGCTAAACACTGATAAATTAAAGCTCATTCTTCCTCCCTTGCTGTACATTTGTGTTTTGAGTATAGAGCACTGATACACAATCAGGATATTTAGATTACTTCGATCTATCCTTAAAATTATTCAATGCTTAAGATGCAAGTATTACCTTTTACATCCAAATAAATTATACCAAAAGAATTCAACATGATTAATGTTTTTCCAATCAATACCAAATGAAGTGCAAGTAATTTATCACTTGTTGTAAAGTGTTACTAGATTATCCCTCAGTAATATTCTCATCGCTCTGCCAGCTGGACAAAGATTTATGGGCAAACTTGCTTATGGTACCCATAACAGGGTAGGCTATTAGACACTAATTCCGCAGAGGTCCTTAGTACCCATCAGACAAACACTTTTGCTGCCTACAGCCTGGGGCTCACTCCACACAAGAATCATGAAGGTAGAAAGGTTGTTAGTTAGATTCTTGACTTCTCAAAAAAAATTACACCTTTTCCCCTCATCCTTCTCTGTCCAAGGAAGGAAAAATCTGGATATAAACATATCCAGATCCCATGGATATCAGAGAGAGTAAGACATTCATGAGCCCTAAGCTGCTGTTCCATTCAAGACAGGATCAGTCATGATCTAGCATAAATCTCTTGAAAGGCTAGCCAAATTTCCTTTTTTGATGAGGAGAAGGGGACACAGATTGAAGCATATAAAAATTGAAGTGGGAGAAATATGGCTTTTAAGTGAAATGAATAAACTGATGCAGCAGATAAATATCTTTTGCTTAATTTAGGAGTCTTTTGGGGGTAAAAAAGTACACACGCAGGCAAAGATTTCAAGGCTAAAACCCAGCCAGACAAGTGGCTAAGGGAAAGAGAGGCAAGAAAGCTAAAACAGTTAAGTGATTCTTCGCTTATCAGATTTGGTTCTAACTTTTAGAAAGAGAGATGGCAAAGAGACTGATATTTAAAGCCAGATTTTCCAGAAGCAAGACCAGGTCCAGCAGGACCCATCAGCCCGTCCCCCTCCATTTTGAGATGTCCTTCTACATAGGAATCTAAAAATTATGGAAAGGTTTTGCTCTTTACATTCTAATGGGCTAAACTACTGTTCTGGTAGTTTGTTGCAAGGAGGATATGTTCAAATAGTATAGTCACCAAGAACAGGATTAAGAACAACAATAACAGCAGAACAGTTTCTGGAACAAACCAGACAAAAAATTTCTCTGCTTTATTCAAGGATTTTGTTAAGATGAGAAGCAGTCAAGTAAAAAGAGGAAAAAAATAAATGAATTAAATAATATGGGAATAGTTAGGAAAAAAAAGCAGCTTAATCAACAGTCAAAACCAGTAAGAGACGGGGTAGCTGTACAAACTGCTTACTCTTCAGAAACCCATGAGTGAAAAGATGAGAACCCTGCGATCTGGAGCATGTCTGTGAGTCATCACTGCCTCAATCCCAAAGAGTAGCTTGAACAGACTGCACAAGGGGGTACCCAAGATGCTTTCTCTTGCTCTTCATGAGGGAAATGGAGGAAGTGAGGGACACAAGGATCTAAGTGTAGCCATACAAGCTCAAAAGACAAGTCCAACTAAGTCCTTATCCTGAGTTTACAGCATGGGATGTTGTCTGCTGTTAAGGGAAAGAGTGTAATAAACAGGTAAGAACAAAATGGATTGGGAGAATGCACCAGCAAAAGGACCAATTTCATGGCTCAGAACAGAGGCTTTCTGAGCAAAACTCTCATCTGAGACTAGTGCATAATAACAGCCAGCATAGCAAGTTCTTGTTGTGCTTCTTTCACATACGCTCTTCCTCATTTTTTTCTCTCTTTGCTACTCCTACCCTGTGTCTTCTGTCAATACTGCCTTAGCTGACTATATCATGTATGTATCTTTTGCAGCACAGGTATGAATCCAGGTGGTTATCTGAAGGCATGTCCTAAAAGCTCATGTTCACTGGAACTCAGACTACGGAGTCATTAAGAAGACCTCATGTGAGGTCAGCAGTGACTCTGCAAGAAAAAAAAAAACAACAACAACAAACAAACCAGAAACAACAACATATTTGGCAATTTTTCTATGTTTATCTGTCTTCTTTTGTTTAATGATAATCACTGGAACAGTTCCAAGCCTTGTCAATAATTTCTTCCCTTCTTCCCAAAACTGCAGTTAGAATGCTTTAAAAGTGATCAAAATATTTTCTTTCTGTAAAAAGTCCCTAAGTCCAAAGGGAAAAAAAATAAAGAACTTTATTAAAAAAAACAGGTATCTTACTTAGCATTTGGTATTCCTAGTATTTTAATACTCTTTTTTTTTTGTATCTTCAATATAAAATTTAGAAAGGTTTTAATGGAAGCTGTCAGCTGCCAGAAAAAAAAAAAAAAAAAAAAAAAAAAAAAAAAAAAAAACAGAAAACAACCAAACAAAACCACAACTGTTAGCTTGTCCTGCTTTGTGCCCTTGTTCATATTACAACGTAGACCTGTAATTCGTTATACCTGCCTTTCAGCACAGCAGGGACCAGATTTCTGAAAGGGCATAACTCTCATGTGGCAAGCCAAAAGGAAGCAGCCAAACCAGCATCAGATGCTTCCATTATGCTTAATAGGACAAGTTGGAGGCTGACAGCTTCCAAGGCTCTAGCAGGAAGAGTTTGAGTTTAGGTAAGTTTTTGTAAGCCTTTGCCATAAAAGCAGCCTGCCAGAGGCAATCTGACCCCTTGTTACAGGCTGCAGCAAGCAGTTCAACCACACTGCCAAGCTCTAAAGAGCCAAAAGAGATGACTGAGTAAGCAAGTATGTTGCAACGTACACATATTTTAGAGTTTCACGTAGAAAGAGAAGGTCAGTCTTGAGTTATTTCTGTGGTATTAATATAAGATTTTAACCATCTGAATGCACTTTGGAAATGTGAATGCCACAGGTTCCACTATATATACCAAAGGCAACACTTTGCCTCAACATTGCTATCAGAAAGACAATTTAAGTGAGCAACTAGCTATGAACAATACTATTTAGAGACAGATCATAGATTGAAAATACACATTTATTATATTTTTCATGGTTCTTATAAAAATATGAAGGCATGCCCATGTGGCTAATCGCCTTGTGGCTTTAGGGTATGATTTTCCCAAGTCCTTAACCAGTTTAACAACATAAGTGTCAAAGGCCTTCAGTTAACTACCTGATATCACACAGTTCCCTGCTGTGAGGTTTTGTGCACTTTGCTTTGAATCCTCTGCTACCAAAAGCTGCCAGGCAGAGGACAAGAGCAACACTGGCACTTTCTGTGCTCTCAGTAGTCAGATGGATACATGAAATTAAGCTCTTTAAGGTTAGTGGAACAATCCTGTACGTCAGCTGTGGCTATACAGCAAGAAGCATCAATCAGGTTCCAGATGCTCGATTAAGATGAGACTTCACGGGGGATCTAAAAATGACGCAACACAGTCCTGAAAACTGAACTGCCAGATTTCCCAGTGTTTCATTAGTGCTCTCCCACTGCAGCTCAGGATCCTTTCTGATCTCAGAGTGTTAAAGAAGGAATCCATGTCCCAAAGCAAAACTCTTTCAAGCATGCTGAGATTAACTTTAAATAGACAAACATCTATAAACAGGCCCACAAACTGCAGACTCTGTTTCCTAGATAAGTTTTACAGAATCAGAGCAGGGTAGGAAAAGAAAAAAAAAAAAAAAGAAACAACCCCAGTATCTCCCACCTGATGTCAGAACTGATAAAGGAAAATGACAAGAATCCCAGATAGTTAATGCAACATCTACCATGCCAACTACACTGTGGTGGTTAGCACTCAATACTCTGCTCAGCTCCCAGCTCGGGATTGTGCTTAACATGTATCAGCTGTAAACCAACGTACCCAGATCGAGTCCTGTCATAGCCCTGAAGCCTCTACTAGCACAGAGCCAAGCACAAGCATCAACAATACCAAGAAATTCACTGGCAGCAAGCACATCTGTATACATCGCTGCTTTGTCTCAGAGCAGCCAGTCTCCTGATATTTTCACACATTTGACCAGCGTACCCAAAAGAAAGCAGCATCCAGCTCTCCAGGATCAGATTTAGGGCTTCAGAATTTCTTTTTAAAGTGTGACTGAGAGAGAAGCCTGCCACCATGCTGCTGAATATCTTGTTCAGTCATTTTAACCATAATGATTTGCTAACCCTTCAGCACAGGTGTGTTCTGCATTTTAAATGGTTGCCAATAAAATGGTAATGATTTCAGAGTTCGTGAGCAATAAATTTCAAGCAGTTATATAACATGTTAACTCCTGTAAACAAAAACATTTAAAAAAAAATTCTTACCACTGTCAAAGTGTAAAAAAATGAAACTGATTGGTCTTTTCACCTACTTATTAAAATTAACTTTGACATTAATAAATAATGGACATGACATATTATTCAGACCTTTACATACAGGATGAAGTAGGATGTAAAATGAAGGTTATTTATTTAAGAGCAAGTAAAATATATTAAAAGTACTGTCATTCTAGAGTAGCAACAAAGTTGCAAATATATTGAACTTCCTATAGTCCTGTTCTTGGTGGGAAGCCAGCTTTTCTGTTGTTTCATGTTCTATTTGTTAAAGACTTGGCTCAGAAAGAAAATCCCGGCTCCAACACATTGAAATACACTGCTTTAACTCCAGAAAATGACTCACTTATCTAAATCCATTCAAGAGTTACATGCCACACAGCTACTAATCTTTTTTTTTTGTTAGATCAGAGAAGACTCATAGACGACATCAAGGAGGGAGGATTCCAGTCCATGGGGTGTAGGACTGGACCAAGTAATCCAGAATCCATGAGCTGGAGCCATCACATCACAACCCTCTTGAAATACTGACCAAATTAAATCCTAATGTTTCCTGAGTTTCTCACTCTCCATCTCTCATAGTAGGAGGATGCCTCAGAACCTCCCGTTTGACATTCTCTACTCTTGATACTTGTGCTGGAGTGTGGGCTCAAGTTCCTGAGTTCACTATGTCTGTGTTGATGGCAAAATATGATCCTTCTGGCCCAACCCTGTGTTCAGGTTTCCTGGTCTGAAGAACTACTCTCATCAAATGAGCCAGGTTATAAGCCAAACAAGTGACATCAATAATATGTGAGTCTGGACTACCATCCAAGCTCAAGCTCTAAATTACAGAATTCAACAGATATAGATTTAGTCTCCTGCATGTCAAGGTAGTCTCCCCATTCACAAAATCACCCTCAGGACTACCCTCTGTGCTTGTATAGTAATTTATCCCAATGATAAGTGTCTGAATGACAGGACACTTATATATAGGCCTCTGAAAACATTTCATATTCACAAATAACTTAATGTGATCAAAACCAATATGTTTATCTATTTACCTCAGATTTGCCCCAGTGCAGAAAAAAACTAGAATCAGCCTCCTGAATCCACTCCTTCACAATTCTGTGGGCTAGCCAACCCTATGTTCCTTCCTCAGCAACCTGCACAGAACAAGAAATTGTCACTGGAAAGACATCTCCTTGAGCCTGCACCTTAAACATGTAAGTCTAATTTTGGGCAGGGTATTGTCTTATATAGCATATAAAAGGGAAACTATAGGAAATAGTAAAAAGCAAGCTAAACAAGAGACCTAAAAAATGTGATGACTTCAAAAGGATAAATCCCAGCCCGCCTAGCCTAGTAAACTGCATCCCACAACTCACTGTAAGAAGAGAAGACCAAAACCTTCGAAGTTACAAACAGGTGGGCACTGAGATTTTCTGTGGAAGAAAAGTCTCCAGGGAGAAATATTAAACACTATCCCCAGAAAATAAATTCATCTTCTGAATATTGATATAGAATAATTAGTCTGATAGTCTATATATTGACAAAGGGAACACACCTGCAATCAGCTTCTCACAGGTGTAAAGTTAGCTTTAAATGGATAGGTATATATGTACCCGCAAGAGCTCACTGCCTGTGCTGATGGAAAGTTAGGCTGCCATCACTGGCAGGGACTGAACCAGAATGAGGGACAGCTGTCAAGCAACCTTAGCAAAAGCCATATGCAACAGCCTGTGCTAGAACAGAGCAAAGAGCCACAGCATAAAGTACTGGATATGCAGCAGCAAGCTGCTACTTTCCCATGGTTTAAATGCAACACCACATAGACCTCCATCCAGCTGGATACAGTACATTTCTTCTTCAACACGTAATAGCTGTTAGCATACTGTGTGTGCACAGGCCTTTCAAAGACAACTTCTACACAAGTGTTAGTTTTACATAGCACCAGCAGAAGAGGCCATAAGGCTCGCACAAAGCCAGTAACACACCATCCCCAGTTTTGCTCAATGCTTTGCAGCATTTGGGCCAGTCTTCCTTGTGTCCACAGTCCTGCTCAGGCTGCAGTGACCTTTCTTCCATAAGGTCAACCCTGCTATACAGATATAAGTTCAGACCAATGCTGAACTTCCTGCTTACACAGGTTTCTGCTCCTGGGTTGATAGCTCACCCAACCACTAACTTGTGGTTAGTGTTGTGCAGCACAGAAGTCTATTTGCCTTCTTGTGGCTGCTGTTCTCCGAAGAGTGACTTGCCTTGCCTGAATGCACTGGTATCACTCTTTAGTGGCAGAAAGCAGGGATGTGCCAATTGAGAGAGCCCTAGGCATGCTGCAAAGGGCAGATTCCCAGTCAGGTTTGTGGACAAGAGAAAGAAAATTCCTAGAGGCTCTGAGTGCACTCACTGGAATTTGTTCTGCCCAGGAAGCTGCTGTATTGGACTTGAACCATGAAGGAAAGAACTCTTTCCATGAGGAATAGTGGACAGATTTGTTTATCTCACAATGCATAACTGAATTGTCCCTATTTCTTGTTCCAGTAAGACAACTATAGGAACTTAATGTCCCTTCTGTGCACTCTATTTACAGAATGGATGCATGCAGTCTAGCCAACACTGGGTCCCAGAACAGATGACATCTGTTGTTTTCCACATTCTGGGTCATGTCCCCCTTTGTTTTACCTTCTTAAATTTCCAAATTCCTTTATCTCACTTAGCCATTCTTCTCCTCTGCAAGGAAGATTGAAGACTAGTTTTCTCCCACCTCTAAGCAGACCCCTTAGTATCTCATCTGTTAGTAGAGGTGAAATTGGTAAGGTGAACATTTGTCTTCCCTCCCTCAACTCAGGGCCTTCTTATCCAATTGTAGGTCTTCCTTTGTATAGAAGCATCCAAAGAAAGTACAGGAATTTCATGCTAACAACAACTTGACAATCAGGTGTAGCAAGATACAATGCACAGATTCAAAATACAGTGCACAGACTAAAGATACAATGCATGGATTCTGGTTGAAGAGAGGGCCTGCACTGCCTATTTGGAAGAATGGGAACAAGATTTTGCAGACAGCATGCATGGTATCTGAAAGAGAGTGATGAGAAATTTGAGAGGAAGAGACAAAAAGTGTCACAACTCTATCCGTGCAGATAGAGGACTCATTGGCCAAAGACTGTCACTGCACAACAGGCAATTTTCTAACGTGACACCCTTGCCTAGCCCAGCTGCAGAAATACGTAAGCCCAGCTGCATTAGGAAATACGTAAGGCTTTCAGCAAAAAGAAATACTGAACAACATTCGGCACACAGTGGCAGTCACATAGACACGACAGAATAGAGCTTTCACCTGGAACTCTGTGGCTCCTGGCTATGTCATTTATCCTCCTTTCCTTCAGCAAAATAAGAAACCGTATATACTTCCTTACTCTCCTTTAATTACTCCTTCATCTCATGTCTTTGTTCTCCTCAGGCTACAGCTATGGCTCAGAATCCTAATGAGGGACATGAAGACTCTTCCCTAGGTAGGCAGATTTAAGTAATTAGATTGGCTGCTCCACAACTCCCTATCCTGAAGTATTTCTTCCTTGTGTTATTTTGAAATTAAATTATCAGTGCAAATAGGTAAGGTGGAGGAAGTTAGAATAAACAGTATCTATTTTTTTAGATAAATTCTTGATGTTTCCCAGGACTGAGAAAGGCCAGAGCATAGTAATTACTTTGATTACTGGTCACAATAATTTTAATTATACTAATCTACTATAAATCCTTTAAAGACTAATCCTGAAATGCAACTTGCATTTCTTCTTGCTCTCTTTTAAAAGATTGATTTTCTCCCTAAACAGATCCAAACTCTCTTGCTGTCAGTTGCCCACAAAACCAATTGTCACACTGATCACAGAACTGGCTTGAATTATAAGAAAACATATACTTTGCTTCCATTCCAAAGCATTTCTCACACCTTTTGCACATCCAAACATATAACAACTAGGAAAAAGAAACGCAGGACAATTTGCAACTTTATCTAACACTGACGATCATACTGAATTTTCAAACCATGTGATGAATACGTTTCTCCCAGGTGACAAAAAGCAGCACTGCAATGATCTACAGTATCCTGAGCCTTTGCACTTCCTTTTCTGTTTGATGTTCAGGACTTTTATGTGGACAAACATAAGCATCCTAGTCATTAGGATGCTAGGCTGGAACCTAGACTTCCTTGGTTCTCATTGCATACCATTTTGAGTGAGATGCAAGTGTCTTCAGCACCAAAGCATCTAACTTTAAGGTGCAGACACAGCGTTTGCAAAGCATATTGTAGGAGCTAAGTACATCTGGATAATGTTCAAAACAGCCAATACATTGGCAAATTCTCAGTAACTTGCTGCTTGAGTGGAAGGCAGTGAAGACAGAGGTCAACCTCATACCTTGTACTCCCTCACCTTCTCCTTTTTTTGAATGCATGGATCTGAAACCTTTCCAGAAGGCAGGCAACACAGCTCTTTGACCTCAACTCAACAGGAAATCACTAAACTGTTACAGAAAAGGAGAATCCATCTTTTGCAAAATGAATGATCAGAAAATACATTTGAAAAACATACACAGATTTATTTCCCCTCTTTTGTTCCAGGAGAGGGCTCTGGTCACCAGACTGTTACTTATTTGGTTCATTGTGCAAGAGAGACATATGCCCAAGGAAATCATAAGGGGGATCTTGCTTAACAGACAATTCACTCTCCTGAAAGGGTAAATCCTGAGTTCTAGACTGTTTTCCTTAACCTTTCTATTTCTAAAGTATCTAACAGATACTTCCTGTTTTTTTATGAAGCAATCTGTTTAGGAAACAAATCAACCTATCAAGGACCTAGAACAAGAGCCACTGATTCACTCCTCCCACATGA
>WHYT01016027.1:87026-101831 GCA_009806455.1 Tetrax tetrax
TTTTTTTTTTTTTTTTTTTTTTTTTTTTTGGTGTAGTTGCTATTTTAAGTCCAGTTTGGTACTTAATAAATCCAGATTAGGAGTTTGCATAACACGTTATGGAAATACATGATATGGTTTCCCAACAGGCGTAAGGATGAGCTTTGTCCCAAAGGGCCTCTAGGCTCACAGCACTCAAGCAAGTTATGAAGTGTTTTGTTATACAGAGGATGGTCAAACACTGCAATAGCCTTCCTAGATAAGTGGTTGATTCCTCAAGCCTCTCAGTGTTTAAGAGGTATTTGGACAATGCCCTTAATTGCATGTGTTAATGTTTGGTCAGTCCTGAAGTGGTCAGGCAGTTGGACTAGAGGATTGTTATAGGCCCCTTCCAATTGAACTATTCTATTCTATTCTATTCTATTCTATTCTATTCTATTCTATTCTATTCTATTCTATTCTATTCTATTCTATTCTGTTCTACCCTCCTTGCAGGGGGGTTGGACTAGATGACCTTTGAGGGTCCCTTCCAACCCTAACCATTCTACGATTCTATTATTCTATTCTGCCTGAAGGCTGGCAGGAAGCTAGATGCCGTGGAAACAAATGAATTCTCTGAGCACCATACTTGGGGCCCAGGCTCCATTTCTTTTAAAAAATTATTTTTCTAAACTTTTCAGATTTCTTTTACATGTTTTTTTTTTTTTCCCTCTTTTTATTAAGCAAAAAAAAAATAACTGTTCTTTCCACATTCACCTATGATTCATTATGGAGGAGAACCTTCCTTTTATGACTAGTGCTAGGGCCTGACAACATAGCCATTTTAACAAAACCAAGATGTCTCTTACATAAGGATCTCTTTCTCAGCAATAGCTTGATAACATTCAGCAATTCAAGAAAAAAGGTTGCCTTGTTTTGTGAACTTTTGAGAATCCAGCTCATGATTTGGCAAGCTCAAATGCATTTCCAACAAAGTGACTGTCAGACAGTCACAAGCAAAATGCAAAATACAGTTTGTGCAGAACAAAAGGAAAGGCTAAAAGTATTTTAATATATTGATATTGACAGAACAACTCAGCCATCTTTGTTCTGAAGATGGAAGGACATTTTGTCTATTTTTTCTTAATTGTTTTCTTAATTGGTGCACTCATTCCACATACCTGTCTTGGTATACAGGTATCTGGTTCAAACAAAAGCATCAGTATTTTTCTGCTTCAGTTACATTCTTCAGCCAGAGCCTCATATCACAGAAATAACTGGAAGGGATGGAAATACACTTATTTGCAACACAGATTACTCTCTTGGCTTTTTCTTCGTTCACCAAGTGGCAAACCTACTGTTATCTAAAAGTATCTCCATACCATGCCAGAGCTGGGCTGTAATGAGGTTCAAAAATGCCTCCCTGGGGCAAGTCTTACATGGCCTCATGTAGGGTCTGACACCTGCCTCCTGCTTACCAGTTCCAATTATTTTGTGTTAATTGCTGCGAGCGCCTGTTGGCCCTGAGTGCCATGGAAGCTGACACAAAGCAGGTCTGCTTAACTTATCCACTTTCCTACCTCTTACCTAAAAGGCTCCATCTGTTCTCTGGGAAAAAAAAAAATCCTCCTGCTAGGCCCTTTGTCCGCTTGGTAACCACAGAAGACAACTCATCCTTGCTTTCTTGGATAAAAGGCCCATTTTGTCATGCACTGGTTGCTCTGCTTCTATGACTCATGCAGCAGAGAAAGATTTGTCCTGTTTCTAGATCCCTTGGCCATCATTCCTGGTTACCTCCCTTTGTACTGTGATTGCAATTTCTGAAATTGCCTAGAGGAGTTGGCAGTCCAGTTCTCATTAGTTTTAATCGGAAACGAGCATCTAAACCTGGTGGACAGGTTTGAAATGTCCAGCCTATTAATTTACTATGTACAGCACTTATCTTCCAGTTATTGCCAAGCTGTCCAGATTTCTAGACCTGGCTGACCCCAACTAAAATTCAGAGATAAAGTTAAAGTCTTTGGGGAAAATACCAAGTAACAATAAAAGAAAATTGATCTCATCAGTTTTTAAAGTAACCAAAAAGGCTTCTCGCTTTCAGCATTGGTGCACTAAGTAGGTTATTTCCATAAGCTTCAAGACCACTTGTTAAAGCTGTCCAACTATCCCACAGCTACATTTGGTTAGGCTTGCTTATCTCTTTAGACACAGAAGGCCAAAAGAAAAACCAAGAGGTATGCTTAGAAAATATGTGTTTAGACACAGATCCAGTCTGAAAAACCATTAATCCCCCAGCAGAATTTGTGGTAAGTCTTGGCTTTGTTTGTGTCCTATGAGACTCTCTCACTTAGCCTGTGAGTATCTTAACTTTTTTAGAGGAAAAATGTTTTCTCTCCAGTAGAGAACAAGAGGTGCAAGATTCTCCCAGGAAAACAGTTTCTCTCAAGATTGTCCCAGAAGATCAAGTTTGAGACCATCTAAGGAACCTGAAGGTGCACAAGTGCATGGGACCTGATGAGATGCATCCATTGGTGCTGAGGGAAATGGTGGATGAACTTGCCAAGCCACTTTTCATCATATTTGAGAAGTTGTGTCAGTCCAGTGGGGTTCTCATTGACTGGAAAAGGAGAAACATAACCCCCATTTTTAAAAAGGGAAACAAGGAAGATTCAGAGAACTACAGGCCAGTCAGTCTCACCTGGTGAGATCATGGAGCAGATCCTCCTGGAAACTATGCTAAGGCACATGGAAAATAAGGAGATGACTGGTGACAGACAACACGGCTTCAATAAGGGCAAGTCTTGCCTGACCAATTTGGTGGCTAGTCAGTTTAGAAACTAATTTGAGCTTGCCCTCAAAGAGGTCTATTTAATATTTAAGGCTGTGGTGCAATACATCCACATACACTAATCCCTGTTATCTATGGCTGGTAAATCTTTGTACAGGCAGAGAACACTACATAGCTAAAGAAAGCACGAGTTAACCACCTCTGAATGTATTTTAAATACAAATATTTTTTCCCCGTTTCCAATCCTGCTGGTAGGTCATTTCCAAATTGGGTTTTAGTGGTATTTTTGTAGCTAGATTATAAAAAGTCACTGAGCCTGGGTAATGAATATTCTCTATATATTAACAAATACCTCTTAATACAAATACATGTTCTGGTGTGTAACTGTACCTCAACTGATTCTGACCTACTATTGTGGTATCTCCTGGCAGCTATAGTTCAGCCACTTAATCGTCCCTGTTTCGTTTGGTGTTCTGAGCTCCTCATCTGAACTACATTTTCCACAAAGTCCCACTTCCCAGGTGATTGCTGGGATAAATCAAGAGGTTCTGATCCATGGATAAGGAGATTAAGAGATACCTTAACAGCAGGAGGAAGCAACAGCACTTTGTATGGCAGGTACAGTTACATTAACACTGGAGTCTTCATGGCAGAAAGAATCCAAGTTGTTATGCATTTTCCTCCAAAACCGAAGCTACGTCTGACCAAGCTAGATAAACAGTCTAAATTAATGAGAGGAGACAGTAGGAAGCTAAAGGCATTCTAGCATGCCACTCAGGCTTAGTCTTGCAGCGTGTGGAGCAGTACTGAGATTACAAATCATGACTGGACTCAGAAGAAAATGGTCTTTGCACTATTTATTGTTTGTCTAAGGATAGTCTCTAGGAATGAGGGGAGAGTTCCTGGTGTAAGCCAACCTAGAATGGCAAAGTCAAACTCAGCAAGGAGTATTGCTGCAAAAATAGTCACTTCACTATGCATAAAGCCAGAGAACACATTCAGCTCACCTGAAATAAAAGACACGTTAAAGATAAAAGTATTTGTACTCCAATCTACTTTTGGGATGATAAGTATACCTGAAAACTGATGACTCTTCAATTTTTTTTCAGTTTGGTTGTGAATATTTTGCAAGCTTTCCAAACAACGTGAGGGGAGAAAAGTGTTTGCTATTTCACCAGTGGTGGGGGAACAGACCCTATTTCTGATTACTTCCCCAGCAGCAGGATTTTCCAGCTGTGCAGGTTTAAGAGTGACCTTGAACCAAGGTTGAGGAACAGAACTGTATTTAGAATCATAGAATCATAGAATCATAGAATGGTTAGAGTTGGAAGGGACCTTCAAAGGTCATCTAGTCCAACTCCCCTGCAAGAAGCAGCTGCAGCAGTGAATTCCATTCATCTCTAATCAGTGCTTAAAAGTGTGCTGCTGAAGTCTTTCAACTTTCTTTTCCCTTTGATAACTGTTTTTATTGTAACAGAATCAGAAATGTCTCCTAGGCAACACTGGCAAACAAAAGAGGGAGTAGTAAGGAATCAGTACAGGTAATAAGAAATACAGTTAATGGGCTGCTGCAAGACAAATGCAGACATGGTACATATGCATACAAAGAGATTTAATTTACCTTCACCCTTCATGAACAAACTAGTTTATTTTTTTTTAATAGGGTTTTTAACACAATTCCTATTGAAGATCATAGGAATGGCATGATAAAAACCTGAACCTCAATGGGTGATATTTTTGTAGTAAATTGCTACTAAAATACTATTCTAGTATTCTCAGAATTCTGAACTATTTAAGGCAATAAATATTTTATTCTCTTTTCCATATCTTGTGAAGTGAAGCCTTGATCTTTCTAGTCATAATTATTTCTACTAATTATTACTAGTAATAGCAAGAATGTATTAGGAAAAAAAAACAGAAATGTATGACAGCTAAGTAAAATAAGCAAGCATCAGAGGTCCATTTGTGTTACTTGGTTATGAAGATAGTGAACAGGTACATCACAGTTGCAGAAAAACCCTGTGATGCATTTTGAAAAGCACACATTTGAAATAATTTTGACAGTCTTCCTACATCACCTGCACCTTCTGTGTGCAAGAATGCCCAGACACCCAAGACACTGATGTGCATCTGTTTGAAGACTAGCTTAGTTTCTGAAGTTTCATCTCCAAGGAAGAACTCTGCTGTATAACACAGACTTCAAGCAGCCGGACTGTGTTTGAACAGAACTGCCTGCTGACTGAAGCACACAATTAAGAAGTGGAAACTGTAAAAGTGGAAAAGCATTGGAAATTCTAAAAGTTGGGCAGAAGGGATATTTCCTCAGATAAGAAAAAACAAAACAGAAAACCCTAACAACTCATACTCACAAAGAAATCATGCACATTCACCTTTTTTTTAAAAAAAAAAAAATAGACTACGGTTCCTGGAGAACTTTGGGGAGCCACTCTGCTTACTATTATTTTCTGCCTGCATGTTCCATATTCTGCAAATCTTTCACTGTAACATTTGTGTTATGACAACAGGGGTATTTGAATGCAAGCTGCATATTTGTGAGTTATAATTTTGTCTGCTCCTGCTGTTCATTCCTCACCTGAAATCGTAATGTGGTCTCCTTAATATCATAATCACCTACACAACAACCCACATTGATGTCACAAACAAAGGGTTATGACTTCAGCTGAGGGATCAGTAAGAACAGAAGGACTCACACAAAGAGAGGTACTGTCTGCATGCAAATGTGTGTGTTTAAGAAGAAAAACCAACAAGTGAGAGTCATTAATTACAAAGTGATAAGTTAGCTGAATTGCATTCTCATGGCATATTTTTCAGATTCTATGAAGAATTAAGTGCATTTTAAAAGAAAAGCACAAACTGGCTCCAAATCTGTGCTGTTATAAATTGGCACAGATGACTGGATTCTAGCCCACCTGCAATCTGCAGAAAATTGTGGTTTGCCTTTTGCTCATTGTATGAGGAAGTTGTTTATTCCCTGAGTCTGTTTTTATCAGCCAGTCCTAATTTAATTTATTTTCTTTATCTGAAATTCCCTGTGCTCAAAGGCTGAGTATGCCAGTGTTGCACTAGAGCTTGGCATCAGCTGTTATTAAATAAAATAGTTGAACAGCAGATGGGCATTAGAGACCTTGGTTGCTCACACAGCAGGTGCCAGCTGAAACTTAATGCCACTAAACAAGCAAATAATCTACAGTGAAGTTGGTGGTCAGGCTATTATCCTTATTGGTCTCATTCAAAGAAAAGGAGCATGAAAGCATGTTTACATACTGAGGGATGCAACCCTCCTTTCTCAGTCAGGATAGCTTTTTCCATTGGTCTTTTCTCTGTGCTGTCACGTTGCGCTTTAAGGCTGCTTGGACAGTCTTAAAACAAATATGTGGAAGCCAAAATGTAATGACAGCTCTGACATTAAGAGGGACTGTTTTATACCCTTCACAAGACTTTCCAGTCTAGCAACTGAACAAGACTCTGCTTGGAAGCTGTTGACTAAAGCATCTTGACTTAATTTAAAATAGAAAGGGCATTACTTCACCCCTTAGGTTGTTTACTGAAATCCTGCCCAAGTGAAAACCTGAGATTAAGAACAGAAGTAAAGAAACTTAATAGGAACAAGGTACTCATGTGAAAGGTCTCTTGAAAAACCTAATCCAAGACCAAGGCAGTGCCCAAGGCCTAGATTTATCTGATACAGCCTTATGTAGCTCATAAAACCTACCTGTCCTCAGATCTCTATAAACTCAATTGAGAGAGTCTGCCATGTACAGAGGGGAAAATAAATATATGAAGAGTCTGCAGGTGCCCATCTCTTTACACTGAAAGAAATGAGGCTCAAATGACTGATCTTCTGGCTTCAATATCTCAACTTAGTGCATAAATGCAGTGGATGAATTCAGGCCTAAGCCTAACTGCAACATTGAGCATGAAAGTGGGGCTTTTTTTCATGAATAATCATGTGGAAAGCTGATAACATTTTATTCTCCATGAAAAAGATCTGAAGCATAAAATCCCGTTTTGTGTAGACATTTCAAAATATTGGTTTAGACTGTGATACTAGTTTTTTATATAAACTTTTGTGTTCTCATCTTTAAAATTTCCTTCCATGTAGATAACTATTATCTTGACTTTCTCTTCTGATAGAGAACTGAAATGTCCAGTTCTTGAAAACTGAAAAATGGCAGTATTAAGGAATACTTAAAGTTCTACTTAGGGAATGAGAACTAATAACTATAAAATGACTTAATTTTGATATGAACATTTTCCTGAAAATGACAATGTGGTGAAAACATCAACAGGAATATATTAAGATATGAATTTGCATTAAAATATTTTAGTTAGTATAAGAGATATCCCGGATAATTGCTGAATTATCTTCCCTGCTGCATAAATTCTGTCAGTCTAATTACTGTGTACATTACAGCTTCAAATCTTTCAGAAATTATTTGAAAAAGTTTTCTAGCTGATAAACTACTGAGAATCTAGTAAACTCAAAACTAAAAGTGTTGAGATTGAGAAGATTTTTATGTCTCCTGTTTCGAAGAAACTCTCAACCTCATTTAGAACGGTGCTAAAGAAATTAGGGCTGGTAGGCAATAGAGTTGGTCCAATGGCAAACTTCCCATAGAAAGATCACATTGCTGCAAAGTTGGGAACACTAAGACCTCAGTCTTACTGCAAAATTAAAGGAAAGAATTAAATGTCTTAATATTTCTCCTACTTACTTTGTAGGAGGCAATGACAAAACAAGTTTAGACTGCTCCGATTTCTGCAACTAGAGAAGCAATATCTTGTAAAGCGATGGCACCAACCATTTTCTTCTTCCACTAGCATATGTATTACAGGATATATCTTCCAGTTTTATATGAAAATTTATACATAACAAACCAAGCCTACTCACAGTCCTTTAGTGAGAGTAATACTTGACAGAAGATGTCTTTCCTCCTTTAGTCACCATTCATGTACCTTCCTGCTTACGTGGGATGACAGAGGTGTGTTTGACCTCATCTTCTCAGGGTTCTCCTGTAATACAAAGTTAATCCTGCACTTTCTAGTCTTCCAAACAAATGAAAACATGTTGGGGATGAAGTACTTCCCTTAGACAAATGGCAAAGTTAGTAGCCCCTAGCCCACTCTGTTTCTGTGCTACTAGGAAATAAGTGCAACACAAGTTTCAGTGATGGGTTCCATCTGTCAGACACACAACATTGCTGTAGACTGATTTTGTGTTTTCTATGTCCAGTCCTCACATGAATGTTCTGACTACAGATAGGTAGTTGGGTTTTTCATCTGTTATATCTTTTTCAGTGTCCACATCAGTAACTAGGATAAACAAAATGTGGTTCTTTACATCCCTGTAGAAAATGCTTTGGCTTTGAATTTTCACAGATGCTACCAAAATATAACAATATCCTGAGTTACCTTATGCCACAGTGCAGACTGATTTTTGAGCAATTCGGGAGAAATTTAAGAGTGGAATAAGATGTTCTATTTTTTTCTGTTTAAGACCACCTATGAAGTTGTTGCAAGTCAGAAGTATCTTCTGGCATTTTTAAAATGCCCAGCCTAAGAAATGGCAAATCCCACATCAAGGTCTTTCTTAACAGTGCTGGAGGAAAAAAACAAACACTGCACCATGACATGCAAGGCAAAAATGCATGTCCTACCCCAGGGTAAGATAGTGTGATGGAGCAGGAAGACAGCACAGGACTGAAGCTGAGCAAAGAGAGACATTCCCTGTCCACCTGTTTCTGGAAAAATCTACCTATTCTAAGCAAATTTATTCAAACCAGACAGAAGACAAGCATTCATAACTCAAAGTTTCCATACAGACAATTATTCTGAAAGAACTTCATGCCCATAATGGTTAGGTGACCAGCTGCATCTGTACTACTTTCTCTGATATGTGTCAGTCTTTATTTTAAAAAAAGTCAATTTGGACAAATTAGTAAAAGGTCCGTGAAATCATTTAGAATACATTCTCAACCTCAGTTACATTGCATGAATAATTACTTTTGCTAAGTATTAAAGAATCTTTTCTCTCCAAATACATCAAATATGCAAATGCCTAGCAACTCAAGTTCTTTGTGCCCATCTATTATTTTATTAGGTATGCCAGTAATTCCATTAAATCCACCCTGCCCTTCCTTGGTAACTGAAGTGCTTCACATGATTGTGGGCTCTGACTAAGACTCAGCATCAGTTTTGATGTAGTAGAGATTACCACTGTGGCACTGAGTGTCCAACAACATCTTCAGCAGGTCCTGAGCCACTACTGTTTTCAGGATAGCAATTCAAATCCTATCCGGATAGGACCAAGTGTGCTATATAGCTTAACTGTAAAGGCTCAGGATTTACTGTATGAACTATTCAGCTATTCTTGACCCAGTGTTGTGGTTTTGTTTAGTGAGGGGGGGCCTAAGGTGGTAACTTCTGTAGGAAACTGCTAGAATTTCCTCTCCTTTGTTCAGTGGACTCCTCTGGGCCTAAAGCGGACCTGCTGCTGGCCAAGGCTGAGCCGATTGGTAGCAGAATGTCCCCTGATAACGCCTCTGCGATAACTTATTTAAGAAGGGAAAAACAGAAAAAAAAAAGGAGAAATGAAGATGTGAAGAAGCTGAGCGGGGGCAGATGTGAGAGGGGGAGGTGCAGGCCTCTGGGGCCTTGCAGGCCTCAACCTCTGGACTCTCGCCAGGCGGCCGACTGGGCCCAACTCAGCCCGGCCTGGCTGCAAGAGGAGGAGAGATGAGATGGAGGATGTGAAGAGATCCTGAGAGGCGTCTGCCAGCCTGTTGTGAAGAATTTTTCTTGTGAGAGGAATGGCTGCAGACACCAAAGTCAGTGAAGAAGGAGGGGGAGGAGTAATGCGGCTCCTGGCCAAGATCCCCCCTGCAGCCTGTGGTGACGACCATGGTGGAGCAGGTTGTCCCCCTGCAGCCCATGGAGGTCCATGGAGGAGCAGAGATCCACTTGGAGCCTGTGAAGGACCCCACGTCGGGACAGGCGGATGCCTGAAGGCAACTGTGGCCCATGGAGGGCCCGCTGGGGCAGCTGTTCTGGAGAGACTGTACTCCGTGGAAGAGATGACCCACGTCGGAGCAGTTTCATGAAGGACTGTGGCGTATGGGTGGGACCCCACACTTGGAGCAGGGGAGGAATGTGGGGAGTTCTTCCCCCGACAATGAAGCAGTGGCGCAAAACAACACGTGATGAACTGACCGTGACCCCCATTCCCTCTTCCCCCCTCTGCCGCTTGGGTTGGAGGGAAGGTAGTAGAGATAATGTTAAGCTCTAGGAGGAGGGAGGAGTGGGGAGGAGGTTTCTCTGTCTCGTTATCCTGCTAGTTTTAGTGATAATTGAATAGTTTTCCCCAAGTCGAGTCTGTTTTTGCCCATGACGGTAACTTTAAGGATTTCTCACCGTCCTTATCTCAAACCTCGAGCCGTTTTTTCTTATATTATCTCCCCCTATTCTCTCAGAGGGTGGGGGGAGTGAGAGAGAGACTGTGTAGTCTGGTCCCGGTCGGGGCTGAACTGCGACACCCAGGTATAATAACCCACAGCCTACCCTTGCACTTGTGTTAGAGCCCTAATGGCACTAAGGGGTCTCAGATTTTCTTCTCATATCACAAGAAGGAGCCAGATGCAAACCGTTACTTTCCTTAGGTAAATGTGATCATTTAATTGGTATAGTGGCTGACTAGATTAGTGGGCTACTAATGCATAGACAGCAGCTCTTGACGAGAGGGATCCTCAGCCCAAACACAGGGAGATTTTTGTTCTGCAATTCACATTTCCAGCTTCTTTACACTAGAGTTGTAAGTACTTGCTTAAGTAAGTCCTGAAAATGATTTCTTACATAGTACAATAGGCCTAATATTTCACTACTTCATCCCTGGTTGCATTTAGTTGTGTTCTCACCTATCCTTTCAGCCAACTCTTGCAAGAGCCAACTTTCAATGTTGGAAAAAGAATGCATTAGAAAAAAAGCAGGTCACTACAACCGGAAGAAAGCTTTTTCTAAAAAAAAAAAATGCAGAATCCAGATGCATACAGAAGCAAAGGCCAAACAGCAGAATTTAATACTAAGAGAATGGAGAGAAAAAAGGAGATGTACTATAAAGCTATACTCTGGATGAAGCACATTAAGAGAGACAGTAAACACTAATCTATGCAACAGACGCCACAGACGCACTGCTCATAAACTAAGTAATAAGGAAATGTTGTGCACATAGGAGAAAGTTTAAACACAACGGATACTGTTAAAAATGATACCTATCTCAGGGCTGATATACAGCATGCAAAGCATATGTCTTTAAGGACATAAAGAATTTCCCCTGTGGTATATTATCTGGAAATTATTTGTAATGTAAAGTACATTATTCAAATCACCCCAGGAGAACTATGTTTTAAGGATATATATTTTCATACTTTCTAAGAACAATGTGGGTGATTTTCAGATCAGTTTATATTATCTGAAGGATAGAGAGAGGGGAGAGAGGAGGGAGATCTTGTCACGGCATGCAGTAAGCCGAGAATCCTGGGGAAGTGAGATGCTGCTGTCATCATTTCCTCAGGAGAGAGAGGCAATGGAAAACATCTGAAGGACTCCACTGCTAGTTGTCTCCACTCAGAGAGGCTACCCAGCTCTTTAGCATTTTAGTCTGTAGTCCACTCTCTGAAAGTGTTGAACTAAGCAAAAAAGAAATTGAATTTTCAAACAAGATGAAACACTTCCAAACTCTGAATTGGTTTAAAATGTCTAGTGTCTGTCTTGCCAAGTTTTGTCAATAAACGAAGTGATGTGATGACACACCAACTTTTGTCCTAATTATATTTTCCAGTTCATTCCACAACATCCCTCAGTAAATGTAGGAACAAAAGAGTAAAATGCACTGTCCATGAAACCAGTTCATGTCCACAGTGCTTTCATTAAGAGGAATATAAGATGATGGCTTTGAGGACAAATTATATTTCCTCTCAACAACTAAAAAAAAAAAAAGAAAGAAGGCGGAACATGAAACTTTTTTTTTTTTTTCTGGAAAAAATAATAATAATAATGGGTGTTGTCTTGGGTTTGTGTAGCAGGGGAAATTACAGTTGTGCTTTCTGCAAGAAGCTGCTAGAAGTTTCCCCTTTGTCTGGTGGACCCAGTCACCTCCAGGTCAGATCTACCTCTGGCTGAGGCCGAGCCAATCAGTGGCTGTGCTAATGCTCCTGTGATAATGTATTTAAGAAGGGGAAAATAAAACAGAAGTGTGGGCAGAGTGGAGTAAGCGCAAGCTTTGCTCTCTGGTGCTGTGCTTCGTGGATGACTGTGTCTGGGCCAGACCAAATGATGAGGAGCGAGGAGAAAAAAAAGAGAAAAGAGGATAGAAGGGAGAGGGAATATAAGAGATTTGTGGGTCTGATGGTGAGGAATTGCTTGTGAGAGATACAGTTGTGGATGTCAAAGGTCAATGAAGAAGGAGAAGGAGGAGTAAAGTTTTGTCTGGCAAGATTCCCCTGCAGACATGGTACAGACCATGGTGAAGCAGGCTGTTCCCTTGCAGCCCATGGAGGTCCACAGAAGAGTGGATATGAACCTGCAGCCCATACAGGGCCTATGCTGAGGCAGCCCGTTCCTGAGGGACTGCACCTCATGGAAAGATTCACAGTGGAGAAGTTTATGAAGTACTGTAGCCCATGGAAGGAACCTCACACTGGAGCAGGGGAAGAATGAGAGGAGTTCTCCCCCTGAAAAGGAAGGTGCAGCAGAATCAACCTGTGATGAATTGACCACAACCCTCATTCCTCATCCCTCTGTGCCACTCAGAGGTGGGGGGAGAACTTGGAGATAGTAGGGAATGAAGTTAAGCCTGGTAAGAAGGGAGAGGTGGGTGGAATTGTTCTTAAGATCTGTTTTTCTCTCTCATTATCCTGCTTTGGTTTTATTCTTAATACATTGAATCAGTTTTCCTGAAGGCAAGTCTCTTTTGCCCATGATGGTAACTGTTTAATGATCTTTTCCTGTCTTATCTCAACCCTCAAAGTTCTCATTATATAATCTTTCCCATATTCCCTCAAGGGGTGGAGAGGGTGAGTGAGCAACTGCATAGCACTTGGTCCTGTAGCGTAGCAGGGCTAATCTACAACAGGTGTTGAAGGAGCAAACCAAAAGTGATTGCCAATAAATAGAAGATGAAACCAAAGTAAAGTAAAAACTGAATGAGTCTGAGAAAAAAAAAAAATATGGTAAATAGCACCTAGATATATAAACTGAAACACAGATGCAGCGCGGAGTTAAGTCAAGGGTCTAAACTGATTCATGGCAATACATGGAAGTATGACAAAGTCTGTGAAGAGTACAAAAGTGTTGTTAGATTAATGAAAATAAAGCAACTAATCAACTGTACAGGTCTAGCCAATGAAAGACTACAAGATCCTTGCAATATTACCTCAGGTGTGCTGGAACCAGCACCCCCAGACTGCTCATTGCGTTTTTGCTTTGCTCTATGTCAGTCTCACCACTGTGCCTGGCAAGACCATAGAGCAAATCCTCCTGGCAACTATGCTATGGCATATGGAAAATAAGGAGATAACTGGTGACAGCCAACATAGCTTCACTAAGAACAAATCATGCCTGACTAATTTGGTGGCCTTCTATGGCAGGGTTACAGTATTAGAGGATAAGTGACAACCAACTGAAGTAATCTACCTGGACTTGTGCAAAGCATTTGACACTCCTGCACAACATCCTTCTCTCTAAAATAGGAAGACATGGATTTGATGGACAGACCACTTGGTGGATAAGGAATGGGCTGGATGGCCGCACTCAAAGAGTTGTGGTCAATGGCTCCATGTCCAACTGGAGATGGGTGACAAGTAGCATTCCTCAGGGGTCAATATTGAGACTGGCCCTGTTTAATATCTTCGTCAGCGACATGGAGAGTGGGATAAAGTGTACCCTCAGCAAGTTTGCTGACAACACCAAGCTGTGTGGGACATCAACACACTGTAGGGAAAGGATGCCGTTCAGAGGGACCTTGACAGGCTGGAGAGGTGGGCTCATATAAACCTCATGAAGTTCAACAAGGCCAAGAGCAAGGTCCTGCACATGGATTGGGACAATCCCAAGCACAAACACAGGCTGGGCAGAGAATGAACTTGGGTGTGCTGGTGGATAAGAAGCTCAATGTGAGCTGACAATGCACACTTGCAGTCCAGAAAGCCAAGCACATCCTGGGCTGCACCAAAAGAAGTGTGGTCAGCAGGTCAAAGGAGGTGATTCTGCACCTCTGCTCTGCTCTGGTGAGACCCTACCTGGAGCACTGCGTCCAGTTCTGGAGTTCCCAACATAAGAAGGGTATGGACCTCTTGCAGCAAGTCCAGAGGAGGGCCATGAAGGTGATCAGAGGGCTGGAGCACCTCTCCTATGAAGACAGGCTGAGAGAGTTGGGGCTGTTCAGCCTGGAGAAGAGAAGGCTCCAGGGAGACCTTATAGTAGCCTTCCAGTACCTAAAGGGGGCCTACAGGAAAAAAAGGGAGAAACCCTTTAGCAGGGCCTGTTGTGATAGGATGAGGGGTAATGATTTTAAAGTAGAAGTAGATAGATTTAGACTAGATGTAAGGAAAATATTTTTTTTTACACTGAGGGTGGTGGAACCCTGGAACAGGTTGACCAGAGAGGTGGTAGAAGCCCCATTGAAGGCCAGGTTGGATGGGGCTCTGAGCAACCTGATCTAGTTGAGGATGTCCCAGCTCCTTCCAGGGAGGGGGTTGGACTAGATGACCTTTAAAGGTCTCTTCCAACCCAAACAATTCTATTATTCTATGTTGTGTAGCCCACCTACCAGAGAAGATTACTTCAGGCAGTGCTGTTCTAAGCAGTTGCACTGGGATTGTAGCAAGAAGCTACTGGGCTGTATTGTGCCACAAAGCGCCTCTGGTTAGAATCATAGAATCATAGAATCATAGAATGGTTAGAGTTGGAAGGGACCTTCAAAGGTCATCTAGTCCAACCCCCCTGCAAGAAGCAGGGACCTCCCTGACTAGATCAGGTTGCTCAGA
>WHYT01016027.1:103810-126146 GCA_009806455.1 Tetrax tetrax
GCTGCTCCTATCTGGCTATAGAGCGCCTCGTCCACTCTGTCTTCCTGGCCAGGCGGCCTGTAACAGACCCCTACCGTAACATCCCCCGTCCGTCCCTGTCCTCTGATCCTGACCCATAAGCTCTCTGTCAGCTCCTCCCCGATTCCCAGGCGGAGCTCCACGCGCTCCAGCCGGTTGCTGACATAGAGAGCAACACCCCCTCCTCGTCTTCCCTGCCTGTCTTTTCTAAAAAGTCTGTACCCCTCCATGTTGACGCTCCAGTCGTAAGAGTCGTCCCACCATGTCTCCGTGATGCTCACAGCATCCCACCATGTCCCACCATGTCTCCGTTAGCTCACAGCTACCTTCAGGATCTATAACAACATCATGCATTACACTAAGGGATGGACCTGTGGTGAATCTGCTCCCCTGCTATGACTTCTGCCAGTTAAGGAATCCTATGCAAAACCTCCTCCCCAGCCCTTCAGCTGCACAAAAGACAGAGAAAAACAAATGTTTTTCCAATGGCCATCATGAGCAAAGGAATGCAAATTGCTCTCCTAACACTGTACACCACAGTGCAGCACCTTTATCCTCAAGGTCCCACTGCACATCTCCAGAGAGGTTACTGAGGTAGCATCTTGCCCGAGGACACCTCACTCTCTTCTTGTATATCCTTCTGAACTAGCTGAGTGGAAACATTACAGCTGACGGACTAAACTTCAACTCTTAGCAGACCCATGGTGGCAGCAGCAGGTTCCTGAGTTTGCAGAATGTTATCCTGTTGTATACCCACCACCATCTCAAAAAAAGAGCTTAAGATTTGTCATGCTTTGTGGACTACCAGTTGAGTGAATAGAGTTTACTCTCTTCTAGTGTAGACAATTTGTGGTATACACCAAGAAGGTGAAACTGCTTTTTTGCTTGGCTTCCTATGATGAAGTGGTTATAAAATAGTTCATCCCAAAAGGTACCAGTCAAACAGCACACACGCATTGGTTAATCAATGAGCACCTCTGCTTCATCAAATGAGTTATTATGCCACTGGGGACCACAACAGCTAGCAGTGAACCGCCTGCAGTAAACTCCAGCACAATGTAGGGAAAGATGTTAAGTTTGGCTGACACAGCACTTCTTCAAATTGTGCTTGTGTCACTAAATTAACTGTCCTGATGGATGCATTACAATAAATTATGCCAAATAGAAAACATCCCAGAGAGTTAATCACTTTCAGTGGGTAAATGTTTAAGTGCTTGCATTTGAATTTCCTGAAAGACCCAGCAAGTCTTTTCCCAAGGTATTAGGTATTAGGTTCTGGCTCTGAAATAATGCAACAAGCCACTGAGATTTTTTCAGATGCCTATGCCTGAATTGTTAAAGGTCTATTTTAGCACGAGATTTCTGACTGCAGAAATCATGAAGCCTAGTTTCATAGATATTTGTGTCTCCAGAGAAACACCCCTCTGGTGTATGCTCTAACAGGGCAGAAAGTTTACTGTTGTGTTTCCCTCCTGCAGGTTTTGCGAGGTTCTTTCCTGATTGCCTAAGACCATAATTTCATGAAAGCTGTCAAATACAACATTTTTTACTCCTCTATTCTGTCAAATTTGGTGGAAACAGGCTGGTTTAAATTTAGGATTTGGGACACACAGATGTAAATTCACACAGCTAGAGTCACTTCATGATTGCATTGATTATGTTTTTTAAGTCAGACAAAAATCTGTCCTATGGATTCTTAGTACCTACAGGTACTGAGCCACAGATTTTCAAAGGTACATAAGCAATACTCTTAGAGCTTGTCAGTGATTTAAATGGCTGCATCTGAATTTAAGTGCTTTGACTGAAGTGAACATTTTATTAAATAACTTCTGTTGCTTTTAAGAGGATTTACCTCTTCAGTAACATGGAGGATCTGTGCAGTAGAATCCCAGCTGATACTGAGAGAAAGCAGAACTCAGGCTTAATTCTCACTTGCCTTTAAAACTCCAATGTTGGGAGCCACAGCCCTATAGCCTTTCAGTGAGGCTTGGTGTTGTGGTTTTGTTTGGTGAGGGGGGCCCTAAGGTGGTAGCTTCTGTAGGAAACTGCTAGAAGTCACTCCCCTTTGTTCAGTGGACTCAGCTGGGCCTAGGGTAGACCTGCTGCTGGCCAAGACCAAGCCGACTGGTAGCAGAATGTCCCATGACAACGCCTCTGTGATAACGTATTTAAGAAGGGGAAAACAGGAAAAAAAAGGGAGAAGATGTGGAGCAGCTGAGTGGGGGCAGAGAGGGGCAGGCATGAGCCTTGTGGGCCTTGCAGGCCTCACCCTCTGGCCTCCTGCCAGGCAGCCGACTGGGCCAGACTCGGCCCAGCCTGGCACAGCTGCAAGAAGTGGAGAGGAGATGAGAAGTGAATAAGATGTAAAATGGATCCTGAGAGGTGTCTGCCAGCCTGTTGTGAGGAACAGCTGCAAATGCCAATGTCAGTGTAGAAGGAAGGGGAGAAGTAATGCGGCTCCTGGCCAAGATTCCCCTGCAGCCTGTTGTGACGACCATGGTGGAGCAGGTTGTCCCCCTGCAGCCCATGGAGGTCCACAGAGGGGCAGAGATCCACCTGCAGCCCATGGAGGACCCCACTCAGGGGCAGGTGGAGGCCTGAAGGAGGCTGTGACCTGTGGAGGGCCTGCTGGGGCAGCTGTTCTGGAGGGACTGCACTCCGTGGAAGAGATGACCCACGCCGGAGCAGTTTCATGAAGGACTGTGGCCCATGGGAGGGACCCCATGCTGCAGCAGGGGAGGAATGTGAGGAGTTCGTCCCCCGATGACAAAATAGCAGCGAAACAATGCGTGATGAACTGACCGTGACCCCCATTCCCTCTTCCCCCTGTGCCGCTGGGGGGGAAAAGGTAGTAGAGATAATGTTAAGCCCGGGAAGAGGGAGGGGTTGGGGGGAGGTTATCTTGTTCCCTGTCTCATTCTTATGCTAGTTTTAGAAATAAATGAGTATTTTTTTTTTTCCCGAAGTTGAGTCTGTTTTGCCCGTAACAGTAACTTTAAGGATTTCTCCCCGTCCTTATCTCAAACCTTGAGCCTTTTTTTTATATCCTCTCCCCCTACTCTCTTGGAGGGTGGGAGGAGTGAGAGAGAGACTGCGTAGTCTGGTCCTGATTGGTTTTCAGCTGAACACTTGGTTTCCAGCTTTCAGAGTTTCTGGTTGAGGATTGAATTAAAATTCACCTTAACATTTCTGAGTCAGTTCGCATATGAAAGCAGTATTTCTATTGCATCATTTTAGGAGTGGGAATTAGACAGTCCCTTTTTGCCTACACAGTGTCATCTGTTTATGTTAATCAGCAATTTAAGACAGTGCTAGGTGTTTCTTCATTTATGTGCACACAAGAAATTTCCCAGAGTCTTGTAGGGAAGAGGTGGGAAGAACAACTCTGGACCAGTTCTTCATCTGGTCTAAGCTAACAGAAATGTGAAATCAGTGAATCTTTTGGATTTACATGAGCCTCCAGGCTTTACATAAATGAAGAAGTGCCATTCAGCAGTTACGTGCACTGTCACCTGCATGAACATCACTGTGGATGAAGGCAGGAGAGCTCATATGTAAAAGCCAGAGTGGATGGCAAATGAAGCTAAATGAAGACTATGATCATCAGACATGCAGGAGAATGACAGCACATCCCAAATAGAAACATGACTAATTTAATGGAAGGGAATACATTTAATTCAGAGTGATATTGAGACAGAAAACCAAGCCAAGGGGCTGAATATAGAGACATATGGACAAAAAGACCAAGGGAACAAAATTATGCTAGCCAAATCACATTTACTGAAAGATGAATAGGTTTAGACACTTGCATCTTTCCAAAGACTAGTGGTCAGTGGCTTGAGATCTCAAATACTATCAGCTCGTTACTTTGGGTAGAGACATACTGAGACATTATGGAGTAACTCAGGATTCAGAAGTGATTCTAGGCCTGGTCTGAGATACATCCCATTTCTCTAAAAACATCAGACAGCATGAAGTGCCTCAGAGGCCCAAACAGGTGAAACAACTTGTCTAAGGTTCTTACAGTGTTTCAGAAAAAAAGTCCAGTGCATTAAATATGTCTGAACAGTCTAATTTCAGATTCATTCCCACAGGCAACCAAGAATATCATTCAAGCATATGCAGAATAGTAAGATGTATGCCTTTACTACCACCACTCCTCCCATGTGGCTACACTTGTCCCAGGAAAAGGAAGTGTGCAGGATGGATTTATTTTAACATAGATCCAACGTTCAGATTGTTTGGAGGCCACAGTGCCTTTGGATTCACTGAGTTCCACAGGAGGAAGGAATTCCTATTTATTGGGAATTAGAGGTCTCACACTGGTTGAACTATGGTACTCTTTTAGCTTTCTAACAGCTAGCTAACTGAAAGCAAAGACAGCAATAATGTTCTGAAACAAACTTCAGAAGAGAAGCGTAGCACCCATCAAATCCACTTGCTCTTAGGTGTAGTTGTTTAGCAGGAGCAACGCAGTGAGGGGTAAGACTGTCCCTCAAGGGATGACCCCTTGAGCCATCTGGGTGGAAGATAGACAGAAACAGAGCAAGCTCGTGGCAAAATGCAACATTGCTCCCAAGGACATTCAGCGTAGGATCTGAAGGCACGTGAGTGTTGAGAACCATCTTTATCCTTCACTGTTTTCTGTGAGTACTATGAAGCTGATACCTGTCCTTCCTCAGTAGACTGAGGACTCTCCACCTCCAAAAGCTCTGAGGCAAAAAGAACCCCATATCTAGATAACCACAGTGAAGAAAAAAAGGAATGTTTTCTCATCGTATATTAACACTTGCCTAAAAAGGCCCAAAAGCTACACCAGGAACATAAAATGTGGAGGAACATAAATGTGCTAGGTAGAAGTATGCTGTCGTGTTTCAGTTTCAGATGAGACGAAGGCCCCCTCGCGTTCCAGCCAACCTCAGACGAGTCTGGGAGGCTAGGGGCGGCTGGACCAACCTCACACACACCGGAGCGTGGTTTTGTTCATATTCTCGGGAACAGAATTAAGACTCAAAACGGAGTCAAGTGCCAGGTAACTTTATTAACCCGACAAGAAGTTTGCAAATGGAAGAGAAAGGAGAGAAAGAAAGGAAAGAGGGAAAAGAGTTCCAGCTGTAATAGCTACCACCACAGAGCTGCAGCATCCCGACAGTCCAGTTCGCTCGATGAGGGAACGATCCGTCCGGTGTTGGTTGTTTCGATGTCGGTTCCCGTGGATGTTGATTCCATTGATGTGTATTTCGTTGAAAGAGAGAAGAAGCGTGGTCCGTTGAGTGAAGTGCAGTTGTGTAGTGAAGAAAAAGTGTGTAGTGAAAAGTGGTGAAGTGAATAAAGTGTCGTGTACTGGAGAAAGAGTGTGTGTAGTGAAGAAAGTGTATCCCATTAAGAAATGTTCTCCTTTTATGTTGGTTGTTTTCATTGTATTTCAAGAGCTGGTTTTTCCTAGCCACACCCCTCACCTGGTGGTGATATGCATGCCCATTACCGGGTGGTCCATTACTGGGCGATATGCACGCCCATTACCAGGTGATACGCACCTCTGGGCGCATGCCGGGGCTTAGGGCTAGATGTCTCAGAACCAGTTCTGCATTCAGGTTCGCAAGACAACAGGAGTTGGCTTGCAAAATAATGGGAAGCCATCTTTCGGGTGGTGGTTTGATGTTTTGACAATGCTGAGACAAATGTTCAACACAGTCTCTCATATATGCCATGGAAGCTAGGTGCTATTACTTAGAATCATAGAATGGTTTGGGTTGGAAGGGACCTTCAAAGCTCATCTAGTCCAACCCCCCTGCAAGAAGCAGGGACATCTCCAACCAGATCAGGTTGCTCAGAGCCTCATCCAGCCTGGCCTTGAACATTTCCAGGGATGGGGCATCCACCACCTTTCTGGGCAACCAGTTCCAGTGTACTTATCTCACTGAAAGTGTGGAAGTTTGGACCTTCATAAAAAAAATAATAATTGAATCAAAACCAGAATGTCAGGTAGTCAGTGGCTTTTTATGAAGAGCAAGGTTTAATTTTTTTCTTACAGTTGACACTTCGCCTACACCTACAACATGTTTCTCTTGGGTAATCTGAGTACTCTCGTTAACAAGCAGGAAACACCACCTAACAGAATGCCTTACATTTTATATAGGTTGAGTATGATAGGAGATAATTTTCCTGAAGTTTCCCTCATAACTACTAATACTTTCTTTCTTTTTTTCTTTTTTTTTTTTTCCTTTTCACACACACAAGCACTTTCCATTAATACATTTATTACAGAGAAGTGTCAATGACAAAAATAGCTGTATAAGAGTGTGATGTATTTTAGGGATTCATTTCAGATGAAACATGTTGTTTGGTATTTATATGTTGCCCTCCAAGACTGAAATTGATATGAACTCATACAAGTGATGTCTAGTGGGCAGTATATTAGAGAGGAGCATTCCTTACAAGGACCGTGAGCTGCTGGCGTGAGTGATTACATGCTAGGCTTTCTATTAATTATCTTCATTTGCTATGACAAGAAGGGCTGATCTCATGTGTTTTTGATATCCTGAGAAAAGCATAAAAAACTGCAACACTTTCATCCCCCTCCCTATATATACCCCAGAAAAGAAAATCAATTTTTTTTTTTTTATTTTCCTCAGACAAAATTAAAACTATAATAGGTAGGCTGCAGAGCTCTCTGTCTCACAGCATCGTAGCTCCTGGATAAACCAAGTATCTTTATGTCAGGCAAAGTTGAACCCTGTTTTAAATCAACACCTCAATTCAGCTTTAACTGCAGACAAGAACTTGCCTCTTGAATTTATTAAAAACATACAAAAGAATTACTGTTTATTTAGAGATGTGGGAAAAAGGAGATTCTTTTTACAGGCTGAACAACTTCCTCTCAGGAATAACAGGGAATTTATTAAAGTTATTTCAGGAAGCCCCCAAAAAAACTGGAGACCTGTATGTTTTAGATGCTATAGAGGACAGAGGAAAAGTACTTCTGACCTTCAATTAAAAAAAAACAATAAACCAAAAACGAGCCCAAAACACACCATTAAAACCCAGAGTTAATATCCTTCAGCTATCCGTAAGTTTTTCAATTGGCCTTAAAAAAGAGGTGTGATTGCCCTGTGTTCATGTGACTGGAAGACCATTCAAAAGAAATAATCCAAAAAGATGTACTAGTAAGAAATATCTTTTGGGGTATGGGAACTCAGTTCTTCATACAAACATTTAAGCCAAAGATACAGAGTCCTAGACAACAGTTGCCAGGCATTTGGGTAGAGAACTGACAAAAAGAGTAATCCCAGTTATTTGAAAGGAGATGAAACAAGCAGAATGGTAGCTCCAGACTTTCTCTGAGCATGGAGAAAAATAGCCTGCTTCTGTCAACGAGTACTGTTTCACTAGATGCTACATAGGTAGTGAGAATGTAGGAAAATGCTCTGCCTTCCTGGGACAAAACCATTCTATACAAATGGCCTCGTATTTCATGATATATGAGAAGACAGAGGGTCTTGCAGCCATTTGTAACGACTGTGCTAGCATCATACAACATAGTCTCAGGTTACATGGCGATGTATAGATGAATGAGGATATGCTGTCTTAAAGTGAAGTGACCTTGCTGCCTTCTGTTAGGAGGAGTATTTTCATTACTAGAGGGTCAGTACAGAAGTAAGACAGAAGACCCAAAGCTGCCTCTATTATTTTCTATTGTTTAATGCTGGCCAGAACGATTCTGGTAGGAAATGGGAGAAGATAGGTACTTCTAGGATGGGGGGAGAACACATCCATTTCCTAAGCTTTACTCCTGAGAGAAGATAGACCCTAAATGATCTGAATCTACTGCCAACTCAGCGGGTAAGTAATTAGCTCTTGAACTTCAGTAACTGTCACTACATAAATATAGCATTTTCTGAAAAAAACATTGCTCTAATCTGTGTTCAGGGTTTGGAGGCTTTTTTTTTTAATACATACCGAGTGAGAATACAGTTGTCACAGTTTAAATTCTTCTCCCAATAACAGCATTAAAATACAGCAGTAAGAAAATACAAAAAGCTTATCTTAGCAAACTCATCATTTTTGAAGCATTTGAAATCTAAATTAGCTCCACTCCATTGATTAAAATATTGCTTACAGTGATTTGCCAAAAAAAAAATTTATTCTGAAATTTAAATTAGGTTAAGTATTTTGTAGCAGACTGCTATAATAATTTTCCAAAGTAATAAAATCTGTTATCAGAATTAATGGTACATAAAATTCATTTTATGATTTTACTTACATTACCTTGCTTCCTTCCCTCATCTGTTTTCAAACCAAGTCTCATAACTTTATAATGTGCTTTTGCACCATGCAATGACCCTTCTTGCAGCTGAAAGGACAACACTATTCAATACAGTCCTTTTAAATTGCCTTGTTGATCACTTACAACAAAATCACAAGGAAATGCAGAAAAGGCATGGGGACAGCCTTGTAGAATAGTTGTAGCTACAAAACAACTGAGAGACTGAAAGGGTGGCAGATGTCAAATCAAGTAAGTGCTTTTAATGCCATAAAAATAATGAAGTGCAGAATTAAGCCATTTTGTAGTGCTTTTAAACAGAGTGAACAAAACATGCTACTCTTAACAGATCATTGACTATGTATCTAGCACAAGAACCACCTTCTAGGTTACACTTGAAGTTTTTCTCCAACAAGACAAAGTTACTGCTTTTCTAGCTTTGTAGAGGGCTTCTTTTCTAGACAGTCCATAAAAAGAAACAGTCAGTTTCTTTGCTATTTTACAATCTCACTCTTGTGTTTTACTTCTAAGCAATGAAACAAACATTACAAAAGTAATCTTGCATCTACAAGGTGAAACATGAGGGCAGAACAGCTGCCACTGAAGAGAAATTTTAAAAGTGCTTTCAACCCATTTCAACTGGTGAAAGGGACCATTTGATTCAGAGACATGCAGTGAGAATATGCTGACCCGAAGTTATACACCATTATGATTAGAGTGATGCTAATATGAAACATCTCAAGAACTCCTCCTGCTAACTTAAAGCAAGGTCTTTTTGCTATTAGCTGCTGGCATTTACTAATAAAAGATAAACTAATAGCTGTTATTTGAGATGATTGCTTGCTCCACCAAGCAAGACAAGCTGGAAGACCCCACATGTAGGGGTAGTTACCTCACTGGCAAGGACACAATCTCATAGTACCTATGCAGAGTCAGTAACAGGTAGTAACCTTCAGAAAAATAAAAGTTTAAAAGGCAGCTCTGAGAACAACTCAGAACTGAGCTATGCTCAGTAGGGAGCAAGAGCAGGCATAGAGCCACCTACAGCAAAGCTTAGACCAGGCTTAGAGAACAGGAGCTGTACTTATATGGAACTCACAGGTCCAGGGGAAGAGTGTGTGTGTGGAAGTCCCAGGTGAGGATCATCAGGTCAGTTAGAGCCTGTTGGTGCACTCAGGTCCTAGCAAACTCCTTTTAAGACATCCCTAGACACTTGTTCTTCATTCTTTGTATGCAGGGGTTCTAGTATGTCTTCTCAGTATGATGAGACAGACCTTGTGGAGCTGGGAAGTGTAAGAGTTATTTTCCACCAAGGAATAACAGAAAGTAGCTCTATTCATGAGGTCTCTACTATGTAAACAGTAGCTCAAAACAGGAGAAAGCTCTATCCAAAATGCAGCTGCTGAGGTGTGAATTGCGTAGCTCTAAGAAATAAGTCTGAGAGAAGAGCTATTGAGAGAAAGCATCAACACTTTTCAAGACAGGATGCCTATTAAGAGGCTTATGGTTGTGAAAAAGGAGTTCTTTTCCAGTACTTGACAACTTCCATCCTCAAGGAAACAGGAATACATGCATAAACAATACTACACTTGAAACACAACTTGCTTGCTGCTGCTAACAGGCAAAACATGTAAAAAAGCAAACTTTGTCTGATCATCTGGGTGAAATAAGAGTTTGCTGTATTTAGCACCTGTAATTCTTTAATTGCTAAGTAGTATAATGTCTATATTCTTGCAGGCCTGGCTTTAGCTCTTTTTGAGTGATCAAAATTATTGTAAAGTTCTGAGGCACACATTGTTCAGAACACAAGAATCTTAAAGATCTCTTACAATGGACACCCAGCAACACTGAATAACAACGGGTGAAATTTTTCAATGCTGCAGAGTTGAGAATAACAAAATCCAAGGGGCTTTGATTTCTTATTCATTATCTCATAGATTTATTGCTTCCCATAGGAAAAGTAAGTGTACGAAGCACAAGTACATATCTAATCTCTCAGAGGAGAGCATCAAGTGTGGGGCAAGAACATGTCTAATGTGGGGCAAGTCTTCCTTTGTAAGATCAGATGGCCTGTTACTGCAGGTAGTCAAAACATTTAGCTGTAAAAAGGTCACAGTGAATCTCAATTTCATACATCTGGCAGTATGTTTTAGAGGATAACCTGCACATTTCTTACCTTTTGCAGGTGTTGAGAACAACTGTCTCTAAACTATTTTTTCCTAGTAGGTGGTAGATTGCTTCCTCTGTGTTTTATATTTGAATATGTGAAATAAAATCACTAAGGTAAAATAAATTGCTTCTTAGCCATTCCAGAGCAGCAGGACTGTCAACATTTGATCAGAACAATGAACACAAATGCAACAGCAACTAAGAAGTGGGATTCTCATCCACCTGAACTCCTTACACCTTCCCATCACTATAATTACTTTTAAAAGGCTTTTGCAACAGGAGAGCTGACCTACATTTTTGGCAGGTTTGACAGGTTTTGTTTAAAGTTCAGAACAAGATGAGACTGATGTTAGATAAGTTACGGTGCTGATATTTCAATACAACCACTTCTGCAGAGCAACTATGGTATGACTACAGGGCTTCAGCTTAAAGGAGGGGAGACGCTTAATATATCATGCTGTGAAGATCTGGGATGTGAAAAATAATGTTTTCCTGTGAAAGAGGGCTAAAGAATTGATCTAGATGAGATGATAACCAGATAGGGAAGCTGCAGTTCTGGCTACTCGGGACTGCCTCAGGCAAGCAGGGATTTACACATGCATTTTAAATGATCTCACAAAGGGCTCATTGAGTTTGGCTGGAGTCAAGATACAGTAGATCAAAGCCTACTCATCTTTCTGATCTAGGTCTGGTTCCAATCAGCATATTTTTGAATGCTTCCAACTCTTTAAGCCTCTAATGTGCTCACATTTTGAATTAATGCAGAGCAGAAAAATACCATATATCATGCTGGAAAAACACACATATTGCATGTGTATTTGTATTCATTTTTCAAACTATTTATATTTCCTTTCACCCTGTGAAGGCTTAGTGGTTTCACTGTGAATACTTGTCCATTCACATGCAGATTTATTATGCAGATAAAATACGATAGAATTTTCCACAAATAAGAGATTGTATTTTATGCTGTGACATTCCTATCCTTTTCTTCCTGGGTTGTTAGACGCTTTTTGAAAATAGAATAGTCAAATTTAATATGGAAACTTTTGATTTAGAGGGGAAATGTGCTTGTCTTTTTTTAAAGTGAAGGGAAAATATTACAATAACAAAGAAAATAATTAATAATACTTAGACTTTATAAACTGGCTTTCCTCCAAATGTCTCAAAAGCGTATTACAAACAGCAACTAGGACTGAATCTCTACCCCCCAAAAAAGTGCAACTTGCATTTTCTATAGTAGAGGGAAAGCCAGTACCCATAAGAACATGTATTTTGGGGCAAATGTGAGAGATGGAAGCACACAGAGGAACGGAAAAGGTATTAGGTCGAGCTCCTGGGAGCCAGGCAGTGCCAGAGGATGAACATATGCAACAAGATTTGAATTGTTGATGGTGCTTTGGTAGTAGAGCAGTCAGATGAAAAGCAGTCATGTATACACATTCTGGCTGAATTGTCGTACACCTTTCTTGTTGGGTTCTATGGGTCTTGCATGAATATTATCTTCCAATAAATATATTTATTGCCAAACTAATTTGCATAAGAGGAAATTTGAGGTCAAGCAACAGTAGGCCTAAGAGTGGAGGTGTCACTAAGTGTAGCAGTAATCACAGCTGAGTGGGTCACAGCCAGACCTCCATGTTGCCAGAGGGAAACTGGATTGGTAAAAGAATCCTTAGAAGCAAATGCAGGGGTGAGCACACAGGGACTGGAGTGGCAGAACATTCCCACTGCTGCTGTAATGGCCTTTGATAGCCCCAGGGGGCACAGAGAAAGAAAGGGGAAGGAGTGAATATCTACACAGACTGCATGCATGAGGAGTTTTGCATTCCTCCAGCCCTTTGGGATTTGGCCCCGATTGTCTGATGTATTTAGATGTATTTGCATCATCTGGAGACAGGAGATATAATTTCCCGACATCATCCTGTATTACTACGAACAGAGAAGTGGGAGGGTTGGAGTTTGATTAGTTTGGGTTTTGTTTTCTTTTTCATCGTCGATTTGCATATGTTATTAATTCATTTGCAGCAAATAAGGGAGCACATAGTAATATGGCCATAATCTTACAGCCACCAACTTTCATAAGTGCTTAAGTTTTCAGTATATGCCAGCTTGGATGCCGCATGGCAGTCATTCAAGTTCTCAGTGCTCCCTCTACTGTAAGCAGAGCTTGCAAATCAGATACATAGCAGCCATGGGAAAAAAGTGTAGAGTGAACAGCTTTTTAGTCATACAAGTGTAAAATGGCTATGTTGATCAACAAATAGACTCCAATGCAGCTTAACATGCCATGTGTATTCTGTACAAATTTCTTCTGAATCTAGAATTTTACCTCCATTGGTAAGTTACTGATCATAGGAAACTGATTCTTTTGCCACTACTAAGTATTTGTAGTTAATTCTTGAATTAGTATTAATTCTTGAATATAATTAATTTTCGATACATTTGTTTTCCTTTTTGAACTCAAAGGTGTCCGAATATTCTGTCACTCATCTGTATATTTCCAAAAGCAGTCATATCTGGCCAAATATCTTGACAAGGACAGGAGAGAATTAAAAGGAAAATCAGATCAGAGACTGGGTTATATGGTTACTAGGATTTATAAAAGGCTGGTATGGGTTTAACTGTTGTTCAAACTCTTACACCAAGGCCATCTTCAGCACCATATTGCTGTGCAAGGTCTTGCCTCAGTGCCTTGCTCTAGCCTGCATCTTTCTATTCCCATTCCCTAGCTTCTTCAAGTCAGCTTTGCTTTACCATTACTTCTACCTCTACTTCCTGCTGTGAGGTGGTACATCTCCTGGCTCCTCAGCTTCTAGATCGCAGCTTGTTCTTGACTTTAGTAGTGGTTTTCACTTCTGACTCTGCCATATGCAGAGAGACAGATGAGATGAAGGACTAAAAGATGCAGTGGCTGCCTCTTTCTCTGTGAGGAAAACCTCAAACTCAGATACCCAGAGAGGTTCTGCACTTTACCAAAACTTCCAGAAGAATCCTCTGTAAGAAGAGGACGATAAAATTGGGTTGGTCTTGTGTTGTATGCTAGTCCTTATTCATGTAGGCTAGATGCATCTATGCTAGATGATCTCACAATTATACTTTCTGCTTAAAGGAATAAACACCTCCAACAAAGAAGCTGGACTGTCCATGCATATGTGTCAGTGATCTTTGTATTAAATAGGATGCAAAACCCACTTGCATGTGTATCAAAGTCATAGACAACCATTTTCATGAAACTTATAAGGCCTTACTATCTTTGCACATATGACTCATCTGCCGAATTTACTTGTGGTTAAGCAATGCATGCAAAGATTATTGACAGTGGCTTGAGGAAGGGAATGACAAATACAGTATGGAAACCAAATTAGAAATGATGTTGCCGATTGTGCATCTGTGAGCATCCATGTTCCAGAAGTAACCAGGAAAGAGCCCAGAAGGGCACAGCAATGCCCCAAGTACATGGAAATACTTACAAAATGGCTTTTTGCTCTTTGTGCACATTATTGAAAATGTTCACTTCATCAGGCTTGGCTGGAAATAAAAGTTGGTATATTTCCCAGCTTGCTTGTAATTCTATGCCCTTATTATGAATAGATGTGGAGCTCTAATGTGCCTAATTACAGTTCCATTACTGAGACAAAATGTATTTTCTCCTATTGTGTTTCTGAACATTTAGTATTTTATGGGTTAGCTACTAGTTTATTCCCACTTAGCAACAGGTTCAATTAGCAGGCCAATGAGAACAGAGCTAATGGATGACAGTACAACACTACCTATTATAACAATGAGGAGGGGGTTCCAGATAGAAAGCAGAACTTCAGTTCAACTGATCTCATTTATTAGGGTAAAAATGCAGCTTTCATGAGATCAAGTTCCATTAGCGGCTTTACTTAATTTTAAGAAACATGTAATGAATTTCTAATCCATCTTTACAGATAGTTTGGTACTAGCAACAAGATGGCATAATTATTGACATCCTATTCTGCTTCTAACCTATGTAATGGGTCAGAAGGAACTGTGGCTGCATAAAAACCCTGGAGAACTTTAAATTATGCTTATATGCATCATCCTAGATGGCCAGAAAGTAAGAATGCTGATAGAACAAGACTAGTAAATGGTTGGCATCAGCAGATACTGATTTCATGTGGCTTGTAAAAGGATATGGCACTTAGATCTAGTCAACAGTTGTCCATCCACAGGAAAAGAATGCGAAAGGAAGTAGTTACACTGAAATTCTACTTCAAGAGATGCCCTCATCTGCTCAGAAATCCATGTTTTCTGGGTACCCACTGAAAAATATCTCTGCTTCTGATTATTTAATATTCACTGTGTACTGCTTGTGAGCCACCTGTAATAAATCCAGAATTATTCATAAAAAACTGTTTACTGAATTATGTTTAACATCAAGTACAGCTAAGAGAACTTCAGTTTGCTTGTGGACAATACACTAACAAGAAAAAAAAAATTGATTTTTAGGAATTAAGTTGAAGTTCTCAGTCCAGCCAGGTCAGGCGGGACTGTCCATGAAGTCAGACTAGGATTTCAAAGAGAAATAGGAGCAATAAGTACAGAAATACCATGAAAAATCATGGGAAATAGGTGTTTTGACAATCCTAGGCTTAGTTTCCTTGACACAAAAGCCCACCATCACAACTGAAATTTGTATGGCAGCAAAAAGAGCTATATTACATTTCCTTTCAGAGTAGGAAGAATTCACATGACTGCCTTCAGACTGCAATAAGCTGTGATGTTGGTCATGTTTCTTACATACAATATGTAGTAAATATACTATTTTAGGATATGGTTATAATTGTACTGAATAGTAAAATTCCCACTGCCTTGAATGGGAGAGGAATCTCAGCATGTCTTCCAGTGGCATATTTCAAGTAATATTTAGCTTAATTAGCTATATATTCCTTTAATATGGGTTATACATGCTTGTGTTCTCTGATGGTGAACATATCTGATGTGAGCTCAGCAACTGTCCATATACAAAAGTCAAAACATAGTCCTTTAACATGTCCCAACTGACATTTTAGTTGAAGATTATACACTAGAAGATTTTAGTTGAAGATTATACACTAGGATGTCACCAGCTGAAAAGCAGCTGAAAGTTGGTCAATCATGGCACCCCTTTTGCTTCAATGTAAAGAAGAAGACAAACTAACAAACTGTTCAGTTTCAACTCTTACAGCTTGGATATAGCTACTATTTGCTAATAAAGTCTGTCTTATATAGCATAGAGTTCTTTATTAAAGCCAGAAAGCAGAAAAATTGTATCCTTCAACAAACAACATTCATATGTCACTGGTAATGCAGGTAAAGCCAATGAAGTACAGTTTTGCAAATACTTCTCTATGAAAGGACAAAGAGGGGAAGAAAATGCATTGTAATATACAGCCATGGAAAAAATTGGTAGCCCACCTCTGGGATGCTCTGTAAGAGAAGTATCATTTTAGGTAATAAATGACCTTGGCACCGTCAAGAAAAATGCTTGCCTGCTTTTTTAAGAGAATTGGAATGTCTTTTTTTTTTTTTAAAGAAACCAAAGCATATTGAAGAAATAATATATTTTTATGAATTCTGCCTCTGGTAGCGAACACCTGTAAAGTCCAAAATTCTGCAGATCTGTTCAGATCAAAAATGGTAATGATACACAAATTCATGTTTTCATAGAATCATAGAATCTTTAAGGTTGGAAAAGACCTCCAAGATCATCAAGTACAACCGTCAACCTCACACTATCATGCCTACTAAACTGTGTCCTGAAGTGCAGCGTCTACATGTTCCTTAACACCTCCAGGGATGGTCCCTTCACCACTTCCTTGGGCAGCCTGTTCCACTGCCTGACCACTCTTTCAGTGAAGAAATTTTTCCTAATACCCATCTAAATCTCCCCTGATGCAACTTGAGGCCATTTCCTCTCATTCTATCGCCAGTTACCTGGGAGAAGAGACCAACACCTGCCTCCCTACAATCTCCTTTCAGGTAGTTGTAGACAGTGATAAGGTCTCCCCTCAGCCTTCTTTTCTCAAGACTAAACAATCCCAGTTCCCTCAGCCACTCCTCATAAGACTTGTGCTCTAGACCCTTTACCAGCTTCTTTGCCCTTCTCTGGATTCACTCCAGCCCAGAACTGCACACAGTATTCAAGGTGCGGCATCACCACTGCTGAGTTTTGGTTTATAACTACCACATTATCATAAGGAAGCAAGTTACTATGCTCTAGACACACTTTTGCTTTATACCAAACATCAATAATGCCACCCATAAATATTAGTTCCATATCTTGCTTCACTAAATCAGGAAGCTTCCATTTCAAAGTATACCATCCATTGAAAGCAAAAAGCAGAAACTGGAATCTTAGTTTATTATAGAGATGTTGACTAAACCCTGATATTAACCTAGAAAAATATTATCTTAGCTCTTTTTGTACTGGAATGAAAGTACTATGTGTTCAGGGTCTAATAGTTGGTGCAATGAATTTGATGGTACAGATGATCCTAGGTGTTGGGACCTTTGGAAAGTCTGCTGGCACCTAGCTATGCAAAATCACTCTTTGTTTAGTTACTTCCCTGTATGCAAAGTGTAACTTATCATCGGCCTTGTTCTTTTCTTTGAGCTAACCTCAGCTGAGACTGAGCAAATGAATATAGAAAGTGGCACAATTAAAATGCAGAAATTCAAAGAACAAGTGGATTTCTAGCAGTCTTTGGAGCAGCAGAGAAGAAAGCCTTCTACAGCCTGCTTTGGGCCTGAGGTAGCTCTTTTTTGTGTGCTGCTTTTGGCATTTGTGTCTGAAGAATAGAGCTGAGCCAAGAAAAAAAAAATGAGTTTTCAGAATCTGAGGTTTTGAGAATTCTGAGTGTAGTCTCAGTTTTTCACAAGAGAAGAAGGGGAAGTCAGGAGCCTTCAGTTATCCTTTTACACAGGCATTAACTTGAACCTGCTTTCAAAACCATCTTTCAAAGAGGTCAAGCTAATAACCTCTTCATATTCCCGTTAAAGATTGGTTTACTTTAACAATACAATGGTATCTTTTAGCAATGCAATACAGTCATGTTTGTCTGAGACATAATGTACGATTAACCTAGCTGCACAAGCATAGTTGAGCACACTGTCAAGGCCATGTCATTTGGGGGGAGGGCGTGCAATTATGCTCCTGCACTGACCTTTTCTGGAGGAGTTCCTGTGTGTGTGGAGTGCAGGTTGGAAATGTGCACTTCGCAGCTGCTGCTCAGCAGCATAGTCTGACTCCCACTCTGTGACACCTCCTGTGAAATATAGCCAGTTGGCAGATCACAGATCTGCTTACCAAATGAGTTTGCATGCAAGAAATGGTCTGCAAGGCTAACATCCAAATCTCCTGGCATAACTGCAGACTCCACTCTATTCCAAGCAGAGTGGCAAGTCTTACATTCACTACAGGCCCATGTGTCTTCCCCCGCATCATAGGCATGGACAGTGTGTTCCATCCTACCCATAACCAGGTTACTATCCCACTGTAAAAGGTGACAGCAGGTCCAGTCTGATGGATATTCTTCCAGCAGCCCATGACTTGTCCCACATCTGCTCTAGCCTTCCCTCAGATCTCTGTACCAGCCATTGAGCTTGTCAATAATGCTAACTATGCCTTAATGATGAGATACCAATGCTGCTTTTACTAGTTGATTTCCTTCCTATTTTGATTTTTATTTGAGTCTGTAGAAGGAATCAGAGTTCTCATGTTATCTACACCTAATTAACATATTCCTGATATTGTGGGATTTGCTAGGTAAGTGCTATAGTTTGGATCTCAAGTCTGGCATCCTCTTACGCTGAAGTCCACTGCAGTTCAGGATAGTAAATTAAACCTGTATTTGTTTGTAAGTGTTGTGGTTCAGCCCTGACCGGGACCAGACTACGCAGTCTCTCTCTCACTCCCCCCACCCTCTGAGAGAATAGGGAGAGATAATATAAGAAAAAAAACAGCTCGAGGTTTGAGATAAGGGAGAAAATCCTTAAAGTTACCGTTACGGGCAAAAGAGACTCAACTTGGGGAAAACTATTCATTTATTACTAAAACTAGCAGGATAATGAGACAGAGAAACAAGATAACCTCCCCCCACCCCTCCTTCTTCCTGAGTTTAACATTATCTCTACTACCTTCCCTCCAACCCGAGCGGCAGAGGGGGAAAGAGGGAATGGGGGTTGTGGTCAGTCCATCACACATTGTTTCACACTGCTGCTTCATAGTTGGGGGAAGAAATCCTCACATTCCTCCCCTGCGCCAGTGTGGGGTCCCACCCATACGCCACAGTCCTTTGTGAAACTGCTCCAGCATGGGTCATCTCTTCCACGGAGTACAGTCTCTGCAGAACGGCTGTCCCAGCAGGCCCTCCATGGGCCACAGTTGCCTTCAGGCATCCGCCTGTCCCGACGTGGGGTCCTTCACAGGCTCCAAGTGGATCTCTGCTCCTCCGTGGACCTCCATGGGCTGCAGGGGGACAACCTGCTCCACCATGGTCGTCACCACAGGCTGCAGGGGAATCTTGGCCAGGAGCCGCATTACTCCTCCCCCTCCTTCTTCACTGACCTTGGTGTCTGCAGCCGTTCCTCTCACAAGAAAAATTCTTCACAACAGGCTGGCAGACGCCTCTCAGGATCTCTTCACATCCTCCATCTCATCTCCTCTCCTCCTCTTGCAGCTGGGCCAGGCTGAGTTGGGCCCAGTCAGCCGCCTGGTGAGAGGCCAGAGGTTGAGGCCTGCAAGGCCCCAGAGGCCTGCACCTCCCGCTCTGGGCCTCTGCCCCCACTCAGCTTCTTCACATCTTCTCTTCTCCTTTCTTTTTTTTTTCTGTTTTCCCCTTTTTAAATATGTTATCGCAGAGGCGTTATCAGGGAACATTCTGCTACCAATCGGCTCAACCTTGGCCAGCAGCAGGTCCGCGCTAGGCCCGGCTGAGTCCACTGAACAAAGGAGAGGAACTTCTAGCAGTTTCCTACAGAAGTTACCACCTTAGGCCCCCCCTCACCAAACAAAACCACAACAGTAAGAAACTGCTCAAGCCCAACAGATAGAGTTCAACAAGGCTCAAGAAGTTTAATATAAAGCCCAACTGATGTGCACTATTCTGAGCAGGAACGTAGAAACTCTTTCCTGAAATGCATTCCCTGGGATTCATTTCAGCTGTTTATTCCTTCAGATCTTTAGCATATATGAAACTGTCTGAATAATGGAGAAACAAAAGGGGTTTTCCTCCAGATCTCCTAAACTAGGTTATCTGTTCTGCAAACTGTTACCTTTCTTTGTGTAACTTGAAAGACCTTCAGAGAAGATGCTTGTTGAATGCATGGAAAGAATGTATCACACTCCAAAATATAATCCAAACAACTAGTATGCAGAAATTCACATTTAAGAAACCATTTCCAGGAAAAAAATTATATAACTAACTAATACAACAAGCGTGCAAGAAGGTCTCGAATTGATACTGTACAGCAGGACCAAAGTGTAAGGCAAATAAAAAATCTAGAGATCAAAACCAAAATACTAATAGTGAAACAGTTTAATCGTTGAGTAAATTGCTTAGTAAATTACCAAGGAATGAGCATAATAAAAATTGATGAATTGTACTCTATTCAGAATCCAGTTCAGTGACAGCTAGTTTGATGTTATAGCGTCAACTCAACAAGAAGCAAGACTTAGGCTTAGCTTTGCAAACCCTTCCCCACTAGAGTCCTGCTGCCTGATGAAATTCACAGTCTCAGACAAGCCCCTAAGTGTAAAGAGAGCTGGACTCAGGTTGTATCACACCAAAGCCCATACAAATTAGAAGAAACATTTTGAGCGGAGGGTGATGGTTTGAAATTCACCTCACTCATTTATTTTTGCTAATCCTTTTCCATTACCCTCTTCTAGAGTAAGAAGGGAAATCAGTTCAGCCATATGAAGCCCAGCTGTTGGAAATAGTATCCGAAACACTACATCTAGCCAGAGGTATCCCTACAAAGTGTGAGAAGCTGAGAGCTTTGACTGGGGTGGGGTATGAAGGCTTTAATGCCCTGCAGATTTATGCCCTATATCCTGAACAGACACTACCAACCCAGGGGCATCTGGAAGAACACAAACTGTCCTCATGCTTTGGGTGTAATAGCCGAACTCAAATCCCATTCACATGGGCTGCTAATATCCAAAGCCTATGTCAATGGGGGTAAGGTGCAACAGACCTAAAGCTTTAAGAAATGTACTACACCTAAGTACACCTAAGCTTCCAAAGCCCAAGATTTCTGAGACACCCTTTCACAGCATGGAAGAGAAATATTTAACTAAGGTAGTAGTAAGACTCTTATACATTATGCTATTTTCTTCTAATTCCAAGAAAAGTTCATGATGTAAATGATAAATCTGCTGTGTCCATTTTTTAATTTCATTTGCCTACCAACTCATGGTTTCACAAAATACATGTTGGATGCCCTGGGGAATTTTCTGACCTACTTGGTCAGTAGTAAAAGCAGTGCTGAGTGTCTGATTTGCTTAAATGAAACTAGACAACTACTCAGGTTAAATGTTGCTTGTTTTGTCTTGCAGATAAATAGATGAGGCAGAAAGTAGAACATAATGACAACCTTTGGTTTACTTTTTTTTTTTTTTTTTTCAAGGCATGACAGTTCAGAAATGGTCAGCAACACAAAATTCTGCTTCCACAAATGTATAGGCAGCCTAACTCCTTTGGGCAACTATATTGTAAGAGATGTTAACATCATTCTCGCTCATCACAGTCTCTCTATGTTAGGATATATTTATACATAGCTGATATCAATGTGACAGGAATAGCCAAGGAACACTGTCCAAATGTCTGGGATGCTGTTTCAAAAACTAGCATTTCAAGGGGTGGGTGTCATTTTTCTTTGCCTCCTTTGTGTTATTTTCTAGAAAGCAAGTCGAGTCAAACCATGTAATTGATTTGAACCAACACTAAGTCAAAGGTCATGGCAGAACAGACCTAAGTTGCCTTTGAAAATATAGTACTTCGGTCGCAGTGCCCTGAGGCAACACTACAGGCTTGGGGAAGAGTGGCTGGAAAGCTGCCCAGCAGAAAGGGACCTGGGGGTGCTGGAGACAACTGGCTGAACGTGAGCCAGCATTGTGCCCAGGTGGCCAAAAAGGCAAACAGCATTCTGGTTTGTATCAGGAACAATGTGGCCAGCAAGACTAGGGAAGGGATTGTCACCCTGTACTCGGCACTGGTGAGGCCTCATCTTGAATACCGTGTGCAGTTTTGGGCCCCTCAGTACAAGGACATCGAGTTGCTTGAGCGTGTCCAGAGAAGGGCAGCGAAACTGGTGAGGGGTCTGAAGCACAAGTCTTATGAGGAGTGGCTGAGGGAACTGGGATTGTTTAGTCTGAAGAAAAGGAGGCTGAGGGGAGACCTTATCGCTGTCTATAACTACCTGAAAGGAGGTTGTAGGGAGGAAGGTGTTGGTCTCTTGTAGGGAGGAAGGTGTTGGTCTCTTCTCCCAACTAACTGGTGATAGGATGAGAGGAAATGGCTTAAAATTGCACCTAATATCTGTTATAGATTGAATATTAGGAAAAATTTCTTTATTGAAAGACTGGTCAAGCACTGGAACAGGCTGTCCAGGGAAGAGGTGGAGTCACCATCCCTGGAGGTGTTCAAAGAATACGTACATTCAATACGATTGAATATTAGGAAAAATTTCTTTATTGAAAGACTGGTCAAGCACTGGAACAGGCTGTCCAGGGAAGAGGTGGAGTCACCATCCCTGGAGGTGTTCAAAGAATACGTACATGTTGCACTTCAGGACATGGTTTAGCAGGCATGGTGGTGTTGGGTTGACTGTTGTACTTGATCTTAGAGGTCCAACCTTACTGATTCAATTCGATTCAAT
>WHYT01016027.1:137727-159975 GCA_009806455.1 Tetrax tetrax
CCCTCTCCCTCTCCCTCTCCCTCTCCCTCTTTCCCTCCCCCCACTCCCTTCCCCTTCCCTCCTCTCCTCTCCTCTCCTCTCTACTTTCCTTTCCATATCCCTTAAGACTCTGTTTCCAGCACGAATATTTGCAAAAAGCAAGGTACAAATGTTTCAACCTAGCTTAGTTAGCAGAAGTTTGTTTTCCAGCTGCTGTTTTCTTCTTCCTTGAACACAAGAATGAAAAATGCACTTTCACTTAAAGCAGTATATTTTTTAACCTGTCCACATTCCTCTAGGCATGAAGGTTTGTGTTTGGTATGGTACAAGGTGTGTAGACAAGGTGTTCTAAAGATATAAGCAGGGCAATATCTGAAAGGGTATCCTATTTGAGATAAATTGTGAAAAATCAAATAAGAATTAAAGGCTTTCCCTGAATAATCATCTGTTTGTTTTCTAGATATATCATTCGGTCTAATAAATAACCCTGCAACTTATTACAAACTTTGCTGTCTTTACACAAGGAATCATGCACAGGCTAGGTGAACTGTGTGAGAATGAGAAGGCAGCCAAAACACCAAGGACTGAAATGGGTATTTCCAGACAAAATGAATGGTCTTTAACAGCAAAAACAAAAGAATTGGGATTGCTGAGGCGTGACCCTAACACGCTCACACACTCAGCAACTTAGGCCAAGGATGATTTTAATGCATGTTCACCAGAGGACTATAATAGAATACCACTCTCCTTAGCAAAAGAGGTACATACTGATACTACGTGGCAGTATACAACAGAATATATCATAACATCCATCCTCTACGGATATAAATACTAAAATACTTAAAATATTTCTGCAGGATCACTATGTTTCACCCTTTCTTCCTTCCCTTGGAGTAGTCAGGGAATGTTGCCACCAGCAAGCTGTTTCTTCTCATCCTTCTGCCTCCCATTTAAATGCCTTAATTCCTTTCAAAGTCATCCAATTCTCTGCAGATTAATTTGTTTTAACAGAATAGGGAGGTTAAGATCTTAGATTAGAGTTTTTTGAGACAGAAATGTTTCAAGAAATGCTGAGAAGCAATGAACAAGGAAAAGTCAAGGAAAAAAAAAAGTGAAAATACGTAAGTGACAGAGGGGAGCCAAAGGCTGAGGAGAGAAGTGCAGTGGGAAGGGTAATTGTGATGCTTTTGCCCAGTAAGGATTACATAGAGCTGCTTGAGCATAGGAGCCACACTAAGGATGAGCATGGGAGATTAAGACAAAAGGATACAGCAGAAGCTTGTATGTAGGAAAGAAAGGAAGAAGAAAGAAGTGAGGTAGAGGGAATATGGTTGAGCTCTGATCATGATATTTGAGCTGCTAACAAGAAAACTGTTCTTTCTGCACCCAGCTTTGGAGGAAAACACTGGGAAAAGCACTGCAGGGAGATGAGAACTGCTAAGTACTGAAGCTCTAGCTGTGGGTTGAAGATCGGCTTAAAGTATAAAGGCAATGCTTAAGAAATGGCTCCCCTGCTAGTTGTGAGAGGTAAGTATTGGTCTAAAAGACTATGCCCCCTAAGTAGAGAAACTTCAATAGCTAATCTCTAGAACCCTCAATGTAAGAAGGACATAGACCTGTTGGAATGAGTCCAGAGGAGCACCACAAAGATGATCAGAGGGCTGGAGCACCTCTCCTATGAGGACAGGCTGAGATTGTTCCACCTGGAGAACAATCCAGGAGACTTTCTAGCAGGCTTCTGGTACCTAAAGGGGGCTTATAAGAAAGATGAGGAGAAACTGTCTAGCAGGGTCTGTTGTGATAGGGCAAGTGGTAATGGTTTTAGACTGGAAGGAGGTAGATTCAGACTTGATATAGGGATGAAATTTTTTACAATGAAGGTGGTGGAACACTGGAACAGGTTGCCCAGAGAGGTGGTAGATGCCCCTGGAAACATTCAAGGCCAGGATGGATGGGGCTCTGAGCAACCTGATCTAGTTGGAGATGTCCCTGCTCCTTGCAGGGGGGCTTGGCCTAGGTTACCTTTAAAGGTCTCTTCCAACCCAAACTGTTGTACAATTCTATGATTCTAAGATTGTGTTGAGGGGTACAGATGATAAGACTAAATTACTTCTGTAAAAGGTGAGTGTCTGTTACCCAGTATCACTGACAAAAGGCTGAAAAGGAGGAAGCTGGAAAAGGACATCCAGGAGCTGCAAAATCGGAGTGCTAGTTTTCCACTCTTAGGATATGGTGGAAAGAAAAGAGGATTTTTGCTGATCTGGAATTTGAAATGCACTACACTAAACAACTTTTGGTAGCAGAAACTGAGCCTTAAGCAGGTGCTGTTGGCTCTTAATACCTTCCACTCATGTGTTTGCTGTAGACCTGTTTAAATTCCAACAAAGGGACTGATACCTTATATCTTGTTGAGAGAATCTTGCCTATTTACAGATGTATCAGAGCTACGGTGTTATAAAGTGTATAAACTTAATCAAGCTCAAGACTTGCAGAAACTCAAAATGTAAACTGGGAGGTGGCAGGTGGTGCTAGCTGCACTCAGGCAGTGGTGAGCAGTTGAAAAAAATGTGGCTGGGAAAGTGGTTTTTGTTGCCATGGCTGAAGTGAGAATTAAAAGAAAAAAATAAGAAAGGACAGTGAGGTTTTCTGTAGGATTTCTTTCTTGAATGGGAGCCAGAGTGCCCACAACTTTCTTAAGCCTATCAGAAAAATGAAGGTACAGGCAGCTGAGGGTTATTCCTCTGGCAGGACAAAGGATGCAATCTGGCTATAAAACACAAGTAGTCTTTGGGGCAGCACTACAATTAATGCTGACTGTTCCTCCTGAGGCACAGAAATACCACAAAAACTGCAGGGAGGAGAGAGTTGTATCTTCACAGCTTGGTCATATGCATATAGAAAACCTGAAATACTACAAAACATGTGTGAGGTGCCCAGGAAAGAGGTAAATTCAGTGCTTTGATGGATCTTCCTAAAAGTTGGCCAAGAATAGGTGGCACAGTCCAGTCAAATGAGTCTCTTCAATCACACAGATTTAAATTTATAGAATAATTAACCAATAATTGATTCCAGGGTCAGATATTTCCTGGCAAATAAAAGTCTTGTCATAGTTTAGCCCCGCTCAGGACCAGACCACGCAGTCTCTCTCTCACTCTCCTCATCCTCCAAGGGAATAGGGAGAGATGACCTAAGAGAAAAAGGCTCAAGGTTTGAGAAAAGAACAGGAAGAGATCATTAAAGTTACCATTATGGGCAAAACAGACTTGACTTGGAGAAAACTATTTGTTTATTATTAAAACCAAAGTAGGATAATGAGAAAGAGAACAAGATAATTTCCCCCCACCCCTCCCTCTTTCCAGGCTTAACATTATCTCTACCTCCTCTCTACCTCTGTGCGGCACAAAGGGAAAAAGAGAATGGGGGTTATGGGCACTGCATCACTTGTCGCTTTATGCTGCTCGCTCCTCCTCAGCAGAACTCCTCACATTCTTCCCCTGCTCTAGCATGGGGTCCCTCCCATGGGCTACAGTCTTCTGTGAACTGCTCCAAAGTGGGTCATTTTTCCATGAGGTGCAGTCCCTCCAGAACGGCTGCTCCAGTGCGGGCCCTCCACAGGACACAGCCTCCTTCAGGCATCCACCTGCCCCAATGTGGGGTCCTCCCCGGGCTGCAGGTGGATCTCTGCTCCTTCGTGGACCTCCATGGGCTGCAGGGGGACAACCTGCTCCGCCATGGTCATCACCACAGGCTGCAGGGGAATCTTGGCCAGGAGCCACACTACTCCTCCCCCTCCTTCACTGACCTTGGTGTCTGCAGCCGTTCCTGTCACAAAAAAAAAATTCTTCACAACAGGCTGGCAGACGCCTCTCAGAATCTCTTCACATCATCCATCTCCTCTCCTCTCCACTTCTTGCAGCTGGGCTGGGCAGAATCAGGTCCATACAGCCACCCAGTGAGAGGCCATATGGTGAGGCCTACAAGGCCCACAAGGCTCGTGCCTCCCCATCTCTGCCCCCTGCTTAGCTTCTTCACATCTTCTTCTTCTTTTTTCCTGCTTTTTGCCTTCTTAAATACGTTATTGCAGAGGCGTTATCATGGAACATTCTGCTCGGCCCTGGCTGGCAACGTGTCTGCCCTAGGCCCGGTAGAGTCCACTAGACAAAGGGGAACAACTTCCAGCAGCTTCTTAGAGAAGCTGCCAGCGTAGCCCCCCCTCACTAAATAAAACCAAGACAAATCTATATAGGGGCTATTGGCTTGAGATTTCTTTACCAAACAGATCATAAAGTGCAAGGAAATTAATACTCTGGAGTTCACCATAGCTATCATATACTGGGAGATTGTAAAGATATAATGGAAAAGTGAAGCAATCACCTTTTCTAGAGGAAAATTAAAACTACAAATGTTGGTTATTACCCAGTCAGTTAACTGCCCTATGCAGGCCTCTGGCTCTGACGTGGAAGGAAAACTTTTAGAAGCAGTACTTGATATACCACTTTGAGCTAGTTCTAAAGATATTTTAATTCCTCTGTTTTCCTGAGAAAAGTTTAAACAAAAAAGGTTTAAGATTAAAAAAAAAAAAGACAAACTTAACTACTAATGAAATTTGGGGAAGATGAGAGAATAATGAAAATGCTGAACTTGACCATCCTGGCAACTGTCTTGCAAGTGCTTTTGCTAACATTTTGTCCAAACAATGTCAACAACTGTCTGTCTCTGGAAATAAAAAAGAAGAAGCATGGAGCCATCCTTTGCTCTTGTAACTTCAGTTCCTAGTGTGTCTATTTTCATTTAAAACAGGATTTCTGCCCTTAAAATTGTGCAAACATACTTTGTTTTCTTATACAAAGCTTGTTTATTTCAGTGCTGAACTGTTTCATCAACCTGTTTCCTATGTAGCTACAAACAAGTTTCAAAATTTGTTAAACATTTTTACCTTTTTTTTTCCTAGTTAGATAAATACATAAAGCTGTTGATGGACTGCTGTTATATAATATGTGAAACACCTACTGTCATCAGTTCTTGTGCTTTATAAATGCAAGAAAAGCTTCAGTAATAATCAGAGGACTGCTGATCCCAGTGTTATTGCAACAGTATGTCCACAATATTACAAAGAATGTTGTCTGCATTTGTCATCTTTCCCCTCCCACTCCCTGTGGTATTCAGCAAGTTGTTGATAGCTGTTGATAGCAAATTGGGAATGGAAAAGAATATATGCAGACTTAACATAAATGCTTGGAACAGAATCATTATAGGGCTATATTGATTTTCTCCCCTGCTTTGTATATTTCAGTGTTTGTACACTGTTGCAAAAGGATAATGATTTTAAGGCATGGATGTCAAAAATGTACTCATATACTTGGCCAAATTATAGTTGTGAGTCAACAAAGCAGACAACAGTTACAAGACAGTCTCCTAGAAGTTAAGAAATTCTGTAGACTCCAGTGATGACAGCTGCATTTTAGAGAGGCTATATCAACAGAGCTATATCAATTTGCACCAACTACCATGTTGAGCTATTACGCACAGTGACTCCATCTGAGAACGGGGCCAAATCCAGTCTGAGAAATGATTCATGTGTCATGGCCCTTTATTCTTTAGCCTAGGATCTGAGGCTCAGAGGTTAGATGCTTTGCGTGGATTGAATTACTGGCTTGCTCTGAGACTTAGATTGCTGAGGCTTCACAACAAAGAAAGTGTTAATGTGGGAGAAGAAACATTTAAATGTTATTGCCCCCACGTCTAACTTCAAGGAATCCATCTAATACAAGGCGTCAATATTGGCTTAGTTCCAATAAAAAGTTTATAGCTTAATTAAAATATTTGTACATTTTAGTCCAGAACCATTAAGAGACATCAAACTGCAAGTCTTGATTGAGGTTCAGAAGACTTTTTTTTTTCAATGCGAGAGCAATCCATTGTGTTTTTCCAGCACTGAACTGCTTCAGCTCCCTTAAATGGAAGAGCAGGCCTTTCCTTTCTGTTTCAGTCTTGCAGAACTGTTAGAAACTAGCCAATATTCTGTAATACAAAATATAGGTTTTTTAAGACTGAGTTGGGGTAAGCTGCAAAAGAGAAGTGTCCCAGCAGCTTTTACCCACCTGACCAGAACCCTGTGGGCACACATTCTTGAGCAAGAAAGGGTATTGGTTTGATGACCCTGTTTGTCACCTCAGGCAATATGGTATGTTTTAAAAAGAAATCTCATCCAGTGGCAGTCCAAAGGAAAAAGCATCTGTGGTAGAGGGTCAGTTTTATATTTCCTTTGCAGAATTGGTTTCCATATGTGGGTATTCATACATATACCTTACAGGAAATGTAGGCCTTTGCATGAGAATTATATAGCACAAAAGTCTTTTGAGTCTTCTGCTGTACAGCTGACTTGTCTATTTAATGCTTTTTTACAGGATTCCTGAACACACCATTAGGAGCTCCATAGGCTAGGAAAAAAGGTTTAGTTATGGATTATAACATACCCAAATCCTTATTTTCTTATATATCTCATATATCAGGCAACATGGCTGGGGGTTGCTACACTGTCAGAACCCCAGAAAGAAGAGCTTTAGAGCTCAGCTAAATTTATGCTGTGTTGGGAATGGAAAGGAAAAACAGATTGTGGATTCAGAAAGATGCTGAGAATTGATTTTAGAAGGAACAAATATGGATGTGTCTGAGAGAAGAGATCTTTGGTGAGGCTGCAAACACCATCCTTAATGCTAAGCTGCAGTATGATGGGATTTCCTTGGTTTGCTTCTGACTTGATGAATAGTGAGTCTATGAAAGGAGAGGGCTGTGTGGTTCCTTGTAAGGCAACATTTCTTTAGTATGTGATAATAATAGTAATAGAACCTTGAAAGTAATCCAGGTTAATGTTCCAGGAGTGCAGTTAATCTTATAGTATAATGTTGTCTTTCATAAGTACTTAAGTATGTGGTGGCTTGACCTTGACTGGCCGCCAGGTGCCCACCAAGCCATTCTATCACTCCTCCTCCTCAGCATTCCAGGGAGAGATACTACAACAAAAAGCTTGCAGGTCGCGATAAAAACAGGGAGATCACTCAGCAATTACCATCACGAGTGAAACAGACTCCATTCAGGGCAATGTAATTTAATTTATTGCCAGTTCATAAGAGAGTAAGATAATGAGAAATAAGAACAAATTTAAAAATCCCACCTTGCCCTCACACCTCCCTTCTTCCTGGGCTCAACTTTACTCCTGACTCTTCTACCTCCTCCTCCCAAGCGGTGCAGGGAGAGGAGGAATGGGGATTGCAGTCAGTTCATCACACATTGTCTCTACTACTCCTTCCTTTTCACACTCTTCCTCTGCCCCAGTGTGAGTACCTTCCCATATGGTACAGTCCTTCATTAACTTCTCCAGTATAGGTCTTTCCCATGGGCTGCAGTTCTTCATGGGTCACTTCGACGGGATGCAGTCCTTTAGGAATGGACTGCTCCTGCGTGAATACCCGCAGAGTCACAGCTTCTGCCAGAAAACATGCTCCAGCGTGTGCTCATCTCCACAGGCTGCAGTTCCTGACAGGAGCCTGCTCCAGCAGAGGCTCTTCATGGAGTCACAGCTTCCTTCGGGGCATAGCAACCTACGCTGGTGGAGGTCCTCCACTGGGTGGACGGTGGATATCTGCTCCACTGTTAACCTCCATGGGATGCAGGGAAACAACCTGCTTCAACATGGTCTTCACCACAGTCTTTACTAAGGGCTGAAAAGGATTCTCTGCTCTAGCACCTTGAGCACCTCCTCCCTCTCCTTCTTCACTGGCCTTCGTGACTGCAGGGCTTTTCTCTCACACTTTGTCATTCCTCTCTCTCAGCTCCTGTTGTGTAGCATTTTTTACCCTTTCTTAAGTATGTTATCACAGAGATACACTACCACTGTTGCTGATGGGCTCAGCTTGGGCCAGCAGCAGGTCCATCTTAGAGCTGTCTGGAACTGGCTCTGCCCACTTTGGGTAGTGTCTTCTCACAGAAGCCACTCCTGCAGCACCCACTACTACCAAAACCCTGTCATGCAAACTTAATAAAAGGAGCAGGTTTACAGGTTGTGATGCTTTTGGCTCAGATAGATAGAGTTAATTTTCTTCATAGTAGCTAGTATGGGGCTGTGTTTTGGATATCTGCTGAAAACAGTATTGATAATATGGGAATGTTTTAGTTGTCACTGAGCAGTGCTTACACAGGGTCAAGGCCTTTTCTGCCTCTCACACCACCTCTCCAACAAGTAGGCTAGAGATACACAAGAAGTTGAGAGGGAACACAACCAGGACAGCTGGCCCAAACTGACCAAAGGGATATTCCCTACTATATGACATCACGCTCAGAAAAAAAAAAAAAGGTGAAGGAAGAAGGAAGGGGAAACATTTGGACTTCTGGTGTTTTGGACTTCCCAAGTAACCATTAAGTGTGATGGAGCCCTGCTTTCTTGGAGATGGCTGAACACCTGCCTGCTAACGGGAAGCTCTGAATTATTTCCTTGTTTTGCTTTTCTTAGCACGTGTGACTTTTGCTTTACCTATAAAACCCATGAGTTTTCTCACTCTATCCTTCCAATTCTTTCCTCCATTACACGAGGGAGGAGTGAGCAAGTGACTGTGTGGTGCTTAGTGGCTGGCTGGGGTTAAACCACAACAGGCCTTTTTTGGAACCCAATGTGGGGCTCAGAGCATTCAAGTTAATGACAGATATGATTGGAAAGTGCTAGGTGGAATTTATAGCTGTTATTGCTGTTTAGCTATTAATTGGCAGGCTTGCCATGGGGCTTGCTTGCCTTACTGCAAGCACTTGCTGCTCTTCAAAATGTTTCATGTTGTGGGCTCCTTCAGCTTAAAGAAGTAGTCCTGAAGTGTTCACCGGTGTGTGACTAAAGCTCAGTATCCAGATTTTCCATTCCCCTGCATGAAACAAGAAACTGACCTGTTTCAGCTGTTATCCACATAAGCTTCCAGAAGAAGAAAGCCAACAGCGCTGTGGCAATGTGTAGTTTTCCTTGTTCATATCTTCAGAAGTTAAATATTGAATGGGCTCAGAACTGACTCATATGTTTCAGATTTTGAGGCTTACTGGAAGGATGTTTAGAGTTTTTTTCTTGTTTGAATGTTTGTTTTATAGGAAAGATAAGAGGAAAAATTGCCTTTGTGGATGGAGCATTAGGGGTTTAGAGTTGGGAAACTGCTTTTTGAATCTGTCATAGATACTTGTAGTTTTATTAGACATAATAGTAGGAACTTGGTGCTTATAAAGATTGCTACTCTTCACTTCTTTGTGGATTCATGTTTCACAAATGGAGATACATACTTTAGTTTGCCTCAGATAAGCTACTTACATATTCCTAGAAGCCCTGCTACATTAAGGACTAGGATGAATAGTACACATAGTAAGTCTGCTCTGGACTTTGCAACACTGATATATTTTCTTACAAGGAGACTGGAGATTTTTGGAGAAAAGTCTCCTACACTTTTTGAGCTGCCTGATATCACGAAATTGTATCTGCAAGTACAAAACAGAAGTTTGGAAGATGTCAGCTAATATAAGTCTTGCAAAGCATAGCATAAATATTGTTGAAAGAAGTCAAACAAGTCAGGAGCTATGTTAGAGTCACCACCATGCATAGTGATGCATAGATAATGAAACCAGAGCTGTTACTGCCTGATGCAATGAAAAATACTGCAAAGCAGTTTATGCTAAACTGCCAGATTGGACACAGTTCAGGGGAGAGGTATATATGCATGTGCTGCAATGGAAGAAAAAAAAAAAAGAAAAAAAAAGGTATGTTGCTAATCAAAGGTAAATGATTTCTGAAGTCAGCATTATCAGCATTATAAACTGTGCTAAATCATTTTTTTTCTGGGTTTGCCTAATGAATTTTAAATCAATAGTTCTAGTGCGCACTTATCTACACAATTTTCAGCAGAGGTATTTTACCTTGCAGTGTTGTGGGTGAAGCCTGTTGTAACAGAAATTGTAAATTATTCAGAAATGGAAAACTGTAGCCAGAAAATTCTACATAATATCATGTGGGAAAATCATGAAGGTAGGAAAAGCTTTCTTTTTGCTGTAGAAAAATATTTTTTTTTAGGAAAAAAATATATCTGGGGTGCAAAATACTGTTTAACCATAGCTTTGGAACTTGCTTTACATTTCCTTTTTAATTCCCTGCTGTTCACATGTACATTTCTTACATTGTGTCACTTTGCCCCTTCTTGTACAATAGCAATGATGATGAAATGAAATCACAGGTATTCCTGCTGTGTAAGCTCAGCAATGCCAGTCTGCATTCAGTGACAAGCAGGTAACATCTATCAGCTCTCCAAGGATACAGTTTTGAAAACTGTTTTCGTGTCATGCAGTACTTCTGTGGTTAGGAGCAGTAAGGTTTTCTCAGACCCCTTATAACTAGAACTCTTCTCTCTTTAACATGTTTCCTTCTGGAAATATTTCTTAGGATGCCTTTGCAAGAGATACAAACCATCTTTGTTTTTTTTGTTTTATTTTTTTCCATATTTCTATACTGAGTTTCTGGTTTGCTTGTTGATTTCCTCCACCCAAGAACAAAGCTTAAACAATTCCATTGTCTGTCTTTTCCTGCCCCAGTCCTCAGCTAATGACTGTTAACCAAGTCTTACAGGTGATGTCAGAACTTAACATAGCTGGTACCAGGTTTCGGGGAAAAAAAAAAGTTCTCTCTAGCTATAGTCTAGTGCCCTCACTTAGTGGATGTTTGTGGCATGGAGAATCGAGGAAATATATAATGGTTTGGGTTGGCAGAGACCCTTAAAGGTCATCTAATCTAACCCCCCCCCCCGGCCATGGGTGGGGACATCTGTCACTAGATCAAGTTCCTCAAAGTCCCCTCCAACCTAACCTTAAACATCTCCAGTGACAGAGCATCCACAACTTCACTGGGCAGCCTGCTCCAGTGTCTCACCACCTTCATCGTAAATAATTTCGGCTTTATATCAAATCTAAATTTACGCTCTTTCAGTTTAAAACCATTGTCCCTTGTCCTGTCACTACAGGCTCTGGTAAAAAGTCCCTCTTTCTTATAAGCCTCCTCTTTATATTGAAAGACTGCAATAAGGTCTCCTCAGAGCTTTCTCTTCTCCAGGCTGAACAATCCCAACTCTCTCAGCCTTTCCTTATAGGAGCAGCGTTCTAGCCCTCTGATAATTTTTGTGGCTCTCACGTGGACCTAGTCTAACAGGTCCATGTCTGCCTTGTGCTGGGAACCCCAGAGCTGGATGCAGTCCTCCAGGTAAGAGCGGAGTAGAGGGGGGGAATCCTCTCCCTCGACCTGCTGGTCATGCTTCTTTTGAAGCAGCCCAGCTTATGCTTGGCCTTCTGGGCTGCAAGCGCACATTTCTGGCTTATGTCCAACTTTTCATCCATCAGTATCCCCAAGTCTTTCTCTACAGGGCTGCTCTCAGTGCATTCTTCCCCTAGTCTGTACTGATATTGAGGATTGCCCTGCCCAGGTGCAGTACCTTGCACTTGGCCTTGCTGAACTTAATGATGTTCACATGGGCCCACTCCTCCAGCCTGTGAGGGTCCCTTTGGATGACATCCCTTCCCTCAAGTGTGCTGAGTGTCACCCACAAACTTGCTGAAGGTACACACTATCCCACTGTCTATGACATTAAGATTTTAATATTATTGGCCCCACCACAGTCCCTTGCAGGACTCCACTCATTAATGGTTTCCACTTGGACACTGATTGCCACTTTTTTTTTTTTTTTATGTAGCCATTCAACCAATTCTTTATCCATCAAATCCTCTATCCTTTAATTCCATATCTCTCCAACTCTCCAATGTAAAGTTGATTCTTAGCTGTCACAGGATCTGTAGCTAATTATCAGGGCAGTCTACATAACAATAGTTTGAATTAATTATACTTCTTGTGGAACAGGCAGCTAAAAACAATGTTTTGCTTTTAATTTCAGCTTTAAGAGGATAATTTGTCTCACTGTGATTATTTGACCATTGAGCACTCTGACACTCCAACATCAGACTCCTCATAAGTAGGAAGGAGGTGTTACCTCAGTGGTAACAGGAGGCCAAGCCCAGTTTAATATACTATACCATGTCCTGAAGTGCCATATCTACACATTCTTTGGCCACCTCCAGGGATGGTTACTCCACCACTTCCTTGGGCAGTCTGTTCCAGTGCCTGACCACTCTTTCAGTAAAAAAATGTTTCCTAATATCCAACCTAAACCTCCCCTGACACAACTTGAGGCCATTTGGTCTCATCCTATCACAAGTTACTTGGGAGAAAAGACCAACACCCAACTCCCTACAACCTCCTTTCAGTTAGTTGTAGAGCGCAATGAGGTATCCCCTCAGCCTCCTCTTCTCTAGACTAAACAATCCCAGTTCTCTCAGCTGCTCCTCATAAGACTTGTACTGCAGACCCTTCAGCAGCTTCGTTGCCCTTCTCTGGACGGGCTCCAGCAACTCAGCAGCCTTCTTGTACTGAGGGGCCCAAAACTGCACACAGTATTCCAGATGCAGCCTCACCAGTGCTGAGTACAGGGGCACAATCACTTCCCTACTCCTGCTGGCCACATTGTTCCTGATACAAGCCAGGATGCTGTTGGCCTTCTTGGCCACCTGGGCACACTGCTGCCTCATGCTCAGCCATTTGTCTACCAGCACCCCTAAGTCTCTTTCTGCTGGGCAGCTTTCCAGCCACTCTTCCCCAAGCCTGTAGCATTGCCTGGGGTTGTTGTGATCAAAGTGCAGGACCTGGCACTTGGTCTTGTTGAACCTCATACAGTTGCCCTTGGCCCATCAATCCAGCCCGTTCAGATCCCTCTGCAGAGCTTTCCTACCCTCGAGCAGATAGACACTCCCGCCCAATTTGGTGTCATCTGCAAACTCACTGAGGGAGCACTCAATCCTCTCAGCCAGATCATTGATAAAAGACATTACACAAGACTGGACCCAGTACTGAACCCTGCTTGTGATAGACCGCCAACTGGATTTAACTCCATTCAGCACAATTTTCTGGGCTCGGCCATCCAGCTAGTTTTTTACCCATTGTAGGATACACCTGTCCAAGCCATGAACCACCAGCTTCTCCAGGAGAATGCTATGAGAGATGCTATCAAAGGCTTTGCTAAAGTCCAGGTAGATAACATCCACAGCCTTCCCATCACCCACTAGGTGGGTCACCTGGTAGTAGAAGGAGATCAGGTTAGTCAAGCAGGACTTGCCCTTCATGAACCCATCCTGGCTGGGCCTGATCCCCTGGTTGTCCTGCATGTCCCTGCTCTCAAAATGAACTGCTCCAGATCTTGTTAGGCAGGCAAGTTCCATTGGACCTTTGGTTTAGAGCAGATGCTGATGGAAGCTCTTAGCTGATGCTCAGTGAAGTTCGGGAATTTTAATCTCTTTTTCTGTAGGGGCCTAGCAACTCATGTTGAGAAGCTAAGAGAAGGAGGAGGAGGGCTGGCAGCTCTGAAGGAGAAGCCAAGACAAACTTTAGGAAATGTTTTGGTAGATTAAGCTGAAGTAGCACTTCCTAAAGAGGCAGGTTGAGGCTGGCTATGATTCCTCCGGTATAAAAGGGCAGTCCACAGGCTGCAGACCGGCTTCTATTTCTTTCTGAACCTGTGAATATTATCTGGCATGCTACCCCAGTTTGAGTGGAATGAGCAGGGAAATATTAAATACATATATATGACAAACTACTGATACTTGAGTACAGTCTAGTTGTCACCTTTCAAAGAGATGTACTGTTTTATTCAAAGAATTGCAAAACTGAGTCGGTGTTTGGAGACCATGACTTGTATAAAAACTCCTTGTCTATCCAGGACAAAGATAAGAGGTAACTAGATTATTGGCCAAAGAACCAATATGAAGGAGATTTCTGATATTAAAGGGCTCTGTAACTTGACAGAAAGGGCATAATGAGATCCAGGGCTGTCTTTGGTGTTCTGGTGCTCACTCTTCAAGGATTTAACTGTTCCGGTGCGGCAGTACAGCTCATCAGTCTGGTTTGTGTCACTTTGCTCTTTCTGGCTACTACATTCACCTGAAATTGTCATTGGAAGGGTTTATTACATCCTTGAATGTCATGATATCCTTCTATACTTTCCAGTTCTTTTTGTCCTTTTTTTTTTCCTGAAAATATTTCAGTCTTATCTGTAAAATATTATATTGGCTTGATTTTTCTCTGTAGGGAACAAGAGAGCATGATCTTGAAGTGTCTTTGGCTTTTTAAATGACATGTAAACCTTCCTTTGGAAATAAGAGTGGGTGAAACCCGGTGGTACAGTGCCAATCTGAAAATAGTCCTTCTATTGGATGTTGTTCCTTATACAGCTGGAACAACAGCTGGTGGTGTTTGTGAGTATATAATGGGGAGACATCACAGTAGAAGTCCTTTTACTTCTTCCTGATGGAACTTATTGGTCACCTCAGAGACAGGCTGCTGAAATACACCTACCGTGGTAAACTTTACATTGAGGAATTTGTTTGACCCCTGGTGCTAATATGTAGAAAGCATATATGGAGCAGGGTGTAGTAACTTCTGTTATTTGTGCTGCTTTGATTGAACAAGTGTCCCAGAAAAAGCAAAAAGAACACATTTTGCCCTGAGCTTGCATTGGAAATGACTTTAAAACGCAGACAATTCTAGAAGCAAGAAACAATTAGTTATGAGATTCATTGTAATTTATTCTCAACCTCTAGTACCTTGAGAACATTCTCCTGCTTAGTCATGTGTGCAACTGAAATTTTAATTTAATTTGTTTAATTTCATTCTGTACATAGACAATATACTGTTACACTTTGCGCTCTTTATACTAAAAAACCTGATAGGTTAGTCATTCTGAATAAGCAATTTGTCAGCCTGTAAGCCATGTAACACTGAGTGCATAAATAATGTATTGCCTACTCTAGTAGTAGAAATAATGTACATTTCACAAATTCTAATTAAAATAATCAAGGGATTAATCATTTGATAGAAAGTTATTGATTAAACAGAATTAATTCTCTTAAAGATGTGTTTTAAACTTGGAGCACTAATGTGTTCTTCCCTGAGACTTGGTAAATTAGCAGGTTTTTATTTTTTAATCAGCAACTTCATAAAAAGTGTGGCAAATTAGTAAAATAGACACAAAAACATATTTTTGTAACACTTCATGATGTTGCATAGGAATAATAACTTAGGAGGATATTCCTCAACTGAAGTTATCAGATCAATTTCTTATAGTGTAGTTAGTTACTGTTTAATTTAAGGTACATTTAATGAAATGTAAGTTTTTCTGGTAAGTATTTTTGTATGGAAAATATCTGCAGCATAACTCTTGGTCCAAACTACTTTTCATAAGATAGAATTAATCTTGTTTGCCATAGCCTAAGTTATGTGTGTGTACAAATGCAGAAAGAAAATAATTTTATTTGGAGGCTTACAGACATAGAATATTGTGAACTTCATAATATATTGAGCCAGATTCCGACTAAGCATGAGTCTGTGCAATGTGACGCTCCTTCTTGTACTAATCCAGTGGCAGATCATGAATGTCAGCACTAATCTTGCAGTTCTGCACTTATATAAAGGTCTGTTGTCATTTTTGGAGGGCCTGTGCAGCAACTTGCACACACCAAACATGCGACATGATTACTGTGAACCTTGTATATACAGGTAACTTTAACTCTGTGACCAATCTAATTGATGGGAGGGGAATGGCTTTTGTATGAACTACTCACTTGAAGTTAAGAAAACTGGAGGATGGAAACCTGGGCTGCATCAAAAGAAGCATGGCCAGCAGGTCAAGGGAGGTGATTCTGCTCCTCTACTCTTCTCTCCTGAAACCCCACCTGGAGTACTGCATCCAGCTCTGCGGCTCCCAACATAAGAAGGACATGGACCTGTTGGAGAGGGTCCAGAGGAGGGCCATGAAGATGATCAGAGTGCTGGAGCGCCTCTCCTATGAGAACAGGCTGAGAGAGTTGGGGCTGTTCAGCCTGGAGAAGAGGAGGCTGAGGGGAGACCTGATAGCGGTCTTCCAGTACCTCAAGGGGCGCCTACAGGAAAGATGGGGAAAGGCTGTTCTGTTGTGACAGGACTAGGTGTAACAGTTTCAAAATAGAGTGAGGTAGATTCAGACATTAGGAAAATATTTTTTACAATGAGGGTGGTAGAACACTGGAACTGGTTGCCCAGAGAGGTGGTGGATGCCCCATCCCTGGAAACATTCAAGGCCAGGTTGGATGAGGCTCTGAGCAACGTGACGTAGTTGGACATGAATGGGATCCTTGCACGGAGGTTGGACTAGATGATCTTTAAAGTTCCGTTACAACCCTAATAATTCTATGATTCTATGAAAATGAGGTTTGTTCATTAGAAAGATTTAGTACTCCAGAAAAGTACTTCCAATGGATGAAGCATAACCCATGCTTGATGTCTCATTTTGGCTTTTAGGTAGCAATCTCTTTTTACTAATATTGCGACAGTACGTGAAACAATTAAAATATACTACTGGAGAGAGACTGTTTTCTACTTATAAACAAATGCTCAATTCTGGTTGCCACAGTGCAGTTTTTGCTTTAAAGTGCAGACAAACTGGTTTTTATATCATAGCAATAAATTAATCCTCTATTTGGATGTTTTTTTGTTTGGTTTTTTTTTTTTGGTTGGTTGTTTTTGCTGCAGTCAGTCCACCAGACATCTTCCTATGTAGCTTGGATCTGTAGATGTTTATCTTCGATATTCTCTTTTCCTGAATGAAGCCTGGGTTATTATGTGGTTTCAGTTTAAATCTAGTTCTTGTACTGATAGCCCAGAAGTTACTATTCTAGTACTAAACATTACTAGTTACATTTTGTTGTATGTGGTTATGAGTGTTCAAAACTGCATAGAAGAATAGAGGCGGTGGGAGAAAGTCTATGAACCAGTAATTTCCATGTCAGATGAACTGGATTGTTAATAATACTATCAGTATTTTATGCACAGAAACAAATAACAAATTGATGAAAAGGGTATGTTGTGTATGCAACTTAAAGGTCTTCATGTGCTTTGGCCATATTTGAATGATGTTGGCTTAGACTTTTTGTATGTGTGAATGGAAACCCCTTTCAAGACTGTTCAGACAGATTTTAGAAAATAATCATAATGGAAAGGAATATGCTTGTATTGAACTGCCTTCATGAACTATGTAACTTTAAATTAACTTTTGCAAATGTCTAACCAAAGTAAAGATAATGTAAGATGTGTAAACCCCAAATATTACTGTGTTAATTTCTATAGAAGCTGAACAGACCATAGTGGAATGAGAGTAGGAAAGGGAAACTGTGAGAGTAGAGAATATGTCATCAATCATGGAGGAGTGGTTAAGGGCTACCAGAAGTCTGGTAAGAATTTAAAACTGAATATAATGTAAGGCTTGTGTAATAATGAGGCTTTTATGAAGATGCTAACCTTGTCAGTGCATGTGGTTTGTGGTACAACTTATTTTGGGAAATGTCACCATGGCTCAAAGTAGAGATATTCAGTAGTCCAAAATATGGGCCCAAAAGTGGACTTGACTGCATCCTACAATCTGTCTTACTAGCTTAACTGTCATTTAGGGTCTTAAAAAGAGTTCGGATTTAAATCTCTGCTTAGGCACTAATTATGTTCAAGACAATTCTTAAATTACTCTGGTAATCCTAGTTTCTTTTGAAGGTGACTTGTTTGTCAGAAAAAGCATTCTAAATAAGCATTTTAATTGAATTCAATGTCATGTTGTTAATTTGTTAGTATACTAGGAAAAAGTTAAGACAACATAACCTTGCAAAATATACATTTTGTATTTCAAAATACAGGATTACCTGTATTACCTCCCCAGACCTTAGAGGGTTCTCTAGTTTACTCTCTTGCCTAAAGCAGGTTCATCTAGACTTGGAAATCCAGTCTAAGGGCTGTGAGGGGCTCCAAGAAATGCTGAAGTGGGTGAAGCTACCAAGAAATGTGATACAAGAGAGATGTTCAAAGAATAGGTTTAGAGGACTTGGGCTAGACCTGCTTGTGTTTAAACAAGTTGGATTATGGATCAAGGTCAACAGAGCATGTGCTCCCTATGAAAGCTATCAGGAACACAGCTAAATCAGAGAACTTCACGTAGCAGGTAGAACAGCAGCTTTTGAGGGCAGAACCAGTTCTCACTCACCTGTAGGAAGGAGAAAATGTCATGTTCTGGGTGGAGTTCAGAGTTGGGGCTTGATAGACAACTGCACATCGCCATGTACACAGCATTGCTCAACAGTAGCAAAAAGCAAGTGGAATGATTGTTTATCAAGCCCACACTTTACTAAAATGTCAACTGGGATAAAATGAGGTATTAGAGATTATGAAAATCCATATGTTGTATAGACGCAATGATCAATTGTGGAGCAGCATCATTGTGAGAACAATTGAGGAATTTAATAGCGTTTCTATGAGAAAATGCCAAATCTTTTGAGCTATGTAGTTGAAAAAGCTTTACTTGTTTTGATGAAAATTTCAGGAGCAAAGGATTTTCCAGGTCGGAGATGGAAACTGAGGTTAAGAGAGGAAAGTTACTTATTTAATATCCAGTAACTTGATTGTTAGAAGACTTGTCTGTAGTACTGAAATCTACATTCTAAGTCTATACTTTCATTGATCCAAGCAGACCCTCTGTCTTTTTAAATATCACAAGTGTACTGTGAAACTATGAAGAATTTCCATGGGACAGGAAACATTTTCCACCCAGTTATAGTACCTGTCACAGCTTGAGAAATTAGTTTTTAACTTTAAATTTTGATCCCCCCAAATATTCATGAGCAAAAGGAAATAGAATCTGAAAGTTGCATTTACAGCAGTTACTGTGCATTTTAATGTGCATTAGGGGAATAAATCACTATTTCAAGTTCCTCATAAAACCTTTTAGGAAGCAGCTAGATGACATGGCCCTGAACATGCTGCAGGATTTTGTTCTCAAGTTGTATTGTAAACCAGGAGAAGCCTGTCCTTTGAGTAAAAGTAAAGAAAGTAAAACTTGAGTAAAACTAGAAAGTTTTTGATCTCATGAGGGCCTTGTCATCAAAAAAAAAAACCAACCCTGAACTCTTGTTAGGCTAGCTTAACTGGTTCTTGGTTGGAAGCTTCTTATAATTTTGGAGTAAATATACAAGAGGATCTCAAATGCTTTAAGTTAAGAAATGTTTTGGGACAATACATGTCTCTGCTACACAAATAGTGTGTACTACAGAATCAAGCTGCCTTCTTTTTTACTCTTGCTCTCTCCTCACTTTCTTTATGTGTAAATCCACAATGAAATAAATCTAGGAAAACTTAGTGACATTGAGCTTTTTCTTTACTGAGAGTTGGGAGGGGCAAAGAAAAATTATTCCATTAAAGCAGTTGTTACTAAACAAGTTACAGGAAAATTAGCTATGGTACTCGAAGAGATACTGCTGCAAGAAATTACAGAATAGAATTTCAACAGATGTTACACAGATATTTTCAGATGCTGCTGTGAAAATAGACAGCTTTCAAGTGCACAGGCTTTCCATTTAAAGGCAGATGAACCAATAATATTTGCGAAGTAAATTAAACTGCATCTAGACCATTTTAATAAATAAAAAGTCAAAAAGGAAAAAACTAAGAGGCCTACAACTGCTTGCCAAGCCTGAAACTTGGGAAAAAATCACCTGAACTCTAAAAGCTTTTTAAAAAAATAAAGACACACACACACCATTCCCTAAACTTCTTACAGAAGATCTAAGTCCCACATGAAATGTGAAAAGTAAATGAAAGCGGCACTGCAAGGATTCAATGCAAGATTAATTTTCAACATGCTTAGCCAAGGCAACGTTTTAAACAAAGATTTGTGTTGTATTAATTATGTTATTTGCAAAGGAGTTAATGTTAAACTCTGCATTCTGATTAGTGTAGGGAGGTGCACCAGCCATTCTCAAGGTAAGGTTGGCTAGAGACCTGCCTATTTGGATAAATAGGTATCTAAATTCTTTTTGGAATGCAAAACTAGACAAGAAAGCCTCTCTTATTTGCTCTTTCCTGTTCGGTCAAAAGTACCCTGAGAGATGTCAATGCTTTTACTTCTAACCATACACAAGGCATAGAGTTGAAGAAGCAATCCTGTAAAAGTTAGCTAAATTTGTGATTTATTCAAAGCAGATAGGAAGCACAAGTGGCAGCTGGAAATGCTATGCATGCCTAAGGTGTTTGAAAGAGGTGCTCTTTATTAGGTGACTACTTCCAAAGACCTCTGCTTAAGAGAATGTATGCTTCTGATGTGGCCATCTCCCTGACTTCCTGCGTCTGGAAAAGTAAATTGCTGACCGGTAAGGTTTGCAGTGCCGTCATGTGATTTTGCAGTTAGAAGGCTATAGGGACTCCTTTAACTTGTTTTCAGTTTCAGTGGCTGTCAGAGATTTCAGTAAATTTCTAAGTTTTCTACACCCTTCAGTGGTGATTCTTGTTTGTTTTTGTCCACAGAAGTTTTATTCAAAAGTAACACAGAGGCACTCTTACTAGGCGTGCTTTCTTCTTCCAGTGCAGTACTGAGCTGATTGAATTTGTGGTTTACAGCTGTGCTATCGAAGAGCTGGGTGCTTCTAGCAACTTCAGGGAAAAGCTCGTTTAGATTTTTAGCTGAAGGATGCAAGGAGGCTCAATTTTCCTTCCCTGACTTATCTGAACTTGTCTATTGTGACTGACACTGAAATCCAGAGAACTTTTTATTTTACATTTGTACTTAGACACATCACTTTGAAATTAAATGTATATCAATCTCTCTCATATGTAACATTTTATTAGCTATTCAGGAAACATCAGTATATAATTAGATGAATCTCTATTTAGATAAATGCTCTTCTTATTGTTAAAAAAATAGATTTTGTAAGTTTTTATCTAGTGGTATATACTTTCACTGATTCTTACTGGATTTTCAGTTCTAGAAACAAAACGACCTTACTATAAGATTATTTTATATCTTGTGCATTGTGATCTGTCTTGAAGTATTTGCACTCTAGTAATCTTTCACAGCATATTTATGCTACTTGTTTATATTAACATTTGAAAACAAGTTAATTGACTGTGATTTCTCACCTAGAGACCTGACATGACGTCTTTATCTGTCTCTGAAGCTATTTCACAAGAACTGAAAAATACCTTTAACATGCTTCTACTGTATTCACAGGGTACATGTATTCGTGAGGTAGTGCATTCATTTTCTCTTTTAACTGCATCATATGTCTGGGGATAAACTTGGCTGAGGCTTCCTGTTTCAGAAGCTTTTTTTCTCCTGAAGTTTTTATACTGAAAGTAGGTGTGTAAATAAAAAAAAAAAAATTGTGATTTATAGAGGTATTGAATCTTGTACCTGTCTAATGTCAAAGCCTTTAGTAGCTGTGGGTGATGAAATAAAGCCACTTGGGCTTAGGTGCCGAAATACAGATTTATGTCAGTGATGACTTAAGGCATACAAGTTGGAACACTTTGGCCTAAATTTCTAACCCTCTTTCTTTCTGAAGACAGCCTTGACAAAGTAAAACAATTGCTAGGCTTGAAATATTGCCAGCAGTTTTTCACAAAGAGGATAGGTTATTCATGTTTGTCCCTGGTGCCTTGAAATATGTTTCTGATAACTTAGCAGCTACTGTTTGCACACATGCTGCTTTCTGTGGGGTGGGCAATTGTCCAGTTGTGGTTCAGAATGGCACAGTTATGACAGATAGTAAGCTGTTTCTGCATAGCCACAAGAAGCAAAGTGAAGAACTCTGAGAGTCAAGCATGTGAGGATTGAAGTTTTAAGTCCTATCAGAATACTGCTGCTACAACTGAGAGTGCATTTCCTTTGTAGGCATTTGATATTGATCATGTGTATTCAAAGCCCAAATAAGTCAATAGAGGAGGTATTGCTTCGCATTGTATTCCAGAGCTGGCTGTCCAGAGCAGAGAGACATCAGGTGGTGTCCTAGCAGGTGGCATTGCCAGTGTCATAATCTGATTGTTTATAAACTTCTAAGAGATGATGTCATGTAATCAGGAATCTGTCATTCCCATGATGTTCAAGGTAGTTCTGTGGTCAGGCTATGGCAGTTTAGATTGGTTTCAGTATGAATTAAATTAAGCAGCTAAGGAAAGGTAAATAAGTGGACTTTCTACTTCACCAGCAACGAACACATGATCTTCAGGGACTTGATTGTTCTTCTTTTTTTTTTTTTTTTTTTTTTTTTTTTTTTTTTTTTTTTTTTCCCCCCTCAACGATGCCTGTCTAAAAA
>WHYT01016027.1:161510-175013 GCA_009806455.1 Tetrax tetrax
ATGAGGACAGGCTGAGAGAGTTGGGGCTGTTCAGCCTGGAGAAGAGGAGGCTGAGGGGAGACCTGATAGCGGTCTTCCAGTACCTCAAGGGGGCCTACAGGAAAGATGGGGACAGGCTGTTCAGTAGGGCCTGTTGTGATAGGACAAGGGGTAATGGGTTTAAATTAGAAGGAGGGAGGTTTAGATTAAATATTAGAAAAAAAATTTTCACAATGAGAGTTGTAGAGCACTGGAACAGGTTGCCCAGAGAGGTGGTGGATGCCCCATCCCTGGAAACGTTCAAGGCCATGCTGGATGAGGCTCTGAGCAACCTGATCTAGTCAGGGATGTCCCTGCTTCTTGCAGGGGTGTTGGACTAGATGACCTTTGAAGGTCCCTTCCAACTCTAACCATTCTATGATTCTATGATTCTATGAAACAAGCTGTACTCTCTTGTACTTGGTTCATACAAGGTTATGGTCCTCCTATCTGCCTGGTCTTTTGAGTAGGCCACTACTGCCTTAACTATGGTATTATGCTTTCTGTGTGCTGTGTTTACAACTGTGGAAATCTCCAAGATGGGAAAGAGGTTTCTTGAAGATCTCTTTAATCCACATTCACTCTTAGGTAGTTACGTATTTTTGTAGCTTTATATTTTTTCACTGACCTTGAGTTTGCAAAAAGAGTCAAAATATTAGGATCTTTGGTACTAAAATGCCATGCATGGTGTTTACAGCAACTGAGTACTTCAGATCCTCTTCCTGATCCAATCACTGAACTCTTCAGCAGAACAAAGTAGTAGGGCTTAAAAGGGTATAGTGTCTTGATTTACACAACCTTGGGAACCTAGATTAAGATGTCTGGATTCCAGGTCTTCATGACTCTGGCCTCTGAATATTTAGGTCAAAACTATTTTCAGTGTGAATCAAAGTACTGAGAATGGGAGGAGTCCAAAACTATAGCTGTATTTCAGATATGTTTATGACTATGTAAACTGGGCATCCATTGAAGTCTGATAAAACTAGTCATTCTCAGATATTATGTAAATACTGGATGCTTATGAATAGTCCTTTTATCACACTGTGCAGCACTTTGTCCCCCATCAGAATAAGGGTAATGTTTGCCTGAAAAGGTTACATTCATTTATTCATTTTTGCAGCTTCTTGGATAAAAATCACTGTTAACTGTAATTTCACACAGTCTTAATCATAAAAGGTTAGGTACTGGGATCCTTCTTCTTGTATTCAGGATAATCCTTTTGTGTTAAACTGTATTGCTTATGTTTCATTTTGTTTCCTTCTGCTAGATTAATTTTCATTTAAAATAAAAAACAATGAAACCACACAGAACTTTCTACTGTACTCTGTTCATTGGCCTTTGAAGCAGAACTACCCGTGTGTTGTTTTTATATTATTTTTATATTCATTGTATTTGACTTGTCTGTCTTGGCAGTAATATTCTTAAAAATGCGAAGGAACAAGTGAAGTGTGACCTTTTATACTTCAAACAATATTGTTTGTTGCTCATTCAGCAGTCTATTTTTTTAAAGTTCTGACCCAAGTTATTCAATCTTCTTCCCATATTCTCTTAAATAAAAAGGAGTTGTTACACAAATATATTGTTTAGGACTGCTATTCAGATATTTAGTATGTACGGATTATTTCTGAAACACGCAATTACATATGCACATGTAGAACATCTCACAGGCTCATTCAGGCTGCTCAGATAGCATGGTGTCATGCTTTCTCCACTTCTCACTACAGTTTGTATAGTGAAGCAATATTTAATGTTTGACATAGTTCAGTTCTCCAGAAACTCAGAGGGACTTAGAACTGTTGCTGTGGTTCTCAGTAACCCCTTGCAGAGATTGTAGCCAGATTACATGAGTTTGATGTGGACTTTCCTGTTTAATCTGTAGCTGTTCGCTGGTGCCAGAATAGTGGACCATGGGTTGTTCAGTGCTGTAGGATAGTGCAGCCCTGAGAATGTTCATAAACTACCCAAGGGTCTGGGTGAATTAGGAAGTAGTTTGAAACTGCTTTGGTTTGTCTCATTGTTTGATAGATTTGTTCATTGAATGGGCATGTTTGGCTCAGAATTATTTGGGATAAAATTACTTCAGAATCATGTTGGGAATCAATTGACTAGGTTTTATTTCTGCTCATTTCACTCAGTTTTATTTCTTCTTTCTAATCCTTGCTCTCTCTCGAATGGGCCACGAGGTTTCTGTTCAGAGTGGTGTGGGGCTCACATTCTTCTTACAACCCTTGTCCCTCTACAAGAGCAGGGAACCCACTTGAGAAACATACAGCATGTGCTTTTCACAGGATATAAGCTATGTCTGTTGCAGCACATGACTAGACTAATATGTGCTAATATTTACAGTGGAAAGTTGATCTTACTGCTGAATGATGATGACAAAGTAAACATCTGCTCAACAAAATGGAGAGTACTGAAGTGCAGCTTGTACATAGAGCTGCTTGTGACAGAAAATAGGTAACTAGCCCTCATAATATGGAAGCTGGAGAGGAGGACCATGCCCAAAAGCACTTACTGAGATTATGAATGTTTTATTAGACCTGTGTTCTCAGGGCTACCGGATTATGTCTGTGTTGTTGCAAAGGGACATGAGACAAGCCTTACCTTGTAATGAGACCTTACTGTGAACCTTTTTAACTAACAAGAGGAATTAATCTTCCTTACTTTCCCACAGCTTGGAAGAAAAGAAATGTACCACTCTGAAGGAATTTTGTTGCAGTCATTTCGTTCAGTCCCATGGCAAGAACTGAAATCTGCAATAATATAGCATCTGAAAAGTCTGCATTACTAGTGTGGAAAAAAATACAGTTGTACCTTAGTTCATGTTATGACAGACTCTCTGATCCCTTACTACCTTTAGGTACACTGATTCCTTTAAGAAAAACAAAGAAACCCAGAAAATCTTGTCTGTGCTAACAACGCTCATCCTCTAGAAACTTTCGGTATTTTCTTGCTTTTCAAGTGGAAGAAATAACTTAGGGACACCATACATTAGCAGTAGCAGTGCTAGATTTTCGTACCTGTGCTGTACTGTTCTGGCTGTTGATGAGTTCCTACACTTGCACACTGCTTGTGAATTCACTCACAGATGTTCTGAAAAGGAATTCAATATTTGCAATTGTCATGGTTTTGTTTAGTGAGGAGGGGCCTAAGGTGGTAGCTTCTGTAGGAAACTGCTAGAAGTCGCTCCCCTGCCAGCAGCAGGTCTGCCCTAGGCCTGGCCGAGTCCACTGAACAAAGGGGAGCAACTTCTAGCAGTTTCCTACAGAAGCTGCCACCTTAGGCCCTCCCTCACTAAACAAAACCATAACATTCCACCCCTCGCCTCTGCGAATTATGTATTTAAGAATTCTAATTAAAATACACACACATAAACAGAAAAAAAATAATTCCCCACGCCAAAATCAAAATAATATCCTCACAACACCAACAGTGGGTGGATAGACCATACAATTTATACACAATTCACCACTTGTCCCTTCACCACAATCAGAACATAAATTTCCCCTAATCATTTTGTTCTTTTATCAAGTTCAATCCCTGTTTTGCCCGTTACCACTCCCAATTAAACTCAATCCTTATCTCAAATTCCTGAGCCCCATGTTGGGCGCCAAAAAAACTGTCGGAGTTCAGCCCCGATTGAGACCAGACTACGCAGTTTCTCTCTCACTCCCCCCACCGTCCGAGAGAATAGGGAGAGATAATATAAGAAAAATGGCTTGAGATAAGGACAGGAAGAAATCCTTAAAGTTACCGTCACGGGCAAAACAGACTCGACTTGGGGAAAACCATTCATTTATTACTAAAACTAGCAGGATAATGAGACAGAGAAAAAAGATAACCTCCTCCCCACTCCTCCCTCTTCCCGAGCTTAACATTATCTTTACTACCTTCCCTTGCCAAAATGGCACTGGGGGGAAGAGGGGATGGGGGTCGTGGTCAGTTCATCATGCGTTGTTTTGCGCCACTGCTTCATAGTTGGGGGAAGAAATCCTCACATTCCTCCCCTGCGCCAGTGTGGGGTCCCACCCATACGCCACAGTCCTTTGTGAAACTGCTCCAGCATGGGTCATCTCTTCCACGGGGTGCAGTGTCTCCAGAACAGCTGCCCCAGCGGGCCCTCCATGGGCCACAGTTGCCTTCAGGCATCCACCTCCCCCGGTGTGGGGTCCTTCACAGGCTCCAAGTGGATCTCTGCTCCTCCATGGACCTCCGTGGGCTGCAGGGGGACAACTTGCTCCACCATGGTCGTCACCACAGGCTGCAGGGGGGATCTTGGCCAGGAGCCGCATTACTCCTCCCCCTCCTTCTTCACTGACCTTGGCGTCTGCAGCCGTTCCTCTCACAAGAAAAATTCTTCACAACAGGCTGGCAGACGCCTCTCAGGATCTCTTCACATCATCCATCTCATCTCCTCTCCACTTCTTGCAGCCGGGCCAGGCTGAGTCAGGCCCAGTCGGCCGCCTGGTGAGAGGCCAGAGGGTGAGGCCTGCAAGGCCCACGAGGCCCGCGCCTCCCCCTCTGCACGTCTGCACCTGCTCAGCTTCTTCACATCTTCTCTTCTCCTTTTTTTTTCTGTTTTCCCTGTCTTAAATACGTTATCACAGAGGCGTTACCAGGGAACATTCTGCTACCAATCGGCTCGGCCTTGGCCAGCAGCATGTCCGCCCTAGGCCTGGCCAAGTCCACTGAACAAAGGGGAGCGACTTCTAGCAGTTTCCTACAGAAGCTGCCACCTTAGGCCCCCCCTCATTAAACAAAACCATAACAGTAATAAACTTTAAATTTAGGCAGCCCTATATCAGAAAAGTTGATTACTTATTTTCTTCTTGTTTTCAGGCTGATTATCTCACCAGCAGGTACTCAAGACTAGTTGTACTAGAAGGTGGCAGACTGCTGGGAATTAAACATTTAGAACTACCTGAAAAGGCATTTTCCTGACATAAACTTTTCCAGATCTTCTTTATCAGGCACAGCTTCTAATATCCCTGAGTCAGCCCAACTCAAGTTCAACATTTATTTGTCCTGACTAAGTGCTGTCAAAACCATCGGTTGCCATTGCAATTGGAACACCTGCTCCAGCTGATAGATCCCTATGACAGGTTTTCCAAAAGATATCAAGCTAAGTATCAAAAATCAGTGTGTTTATATATAGTTTTTATGCAAAAGTTCTATTCAGTTTCTTTTTTTTTGGTTTTTTTTTTACACCTATTCTTGATTCAGCCATACATATGAGCACATTTTCATTGCAGTTCCTTGAAAGAAATATTTTAAGGAATCCTTCTGGTTGGGCAAAAAAATTTCTGGAAAATTAATTGATCAGGAGGTGATTAGCTGAAAACAGATGCTGTTATTGAAATCTTACACCCAAGTCTTCAATGTGACTCTCTTGCTTTATACTTCATAGACAAACACAAACATGTGTCTAGAATTGCTGCTTCCTTTCCCTTTCCAAGAAATGATAGCAGATAGATACAACAGTGCAAGTAGAGTAATAGTGAACTGCAGTACTAAAAAAGATGTGCATTCTTTCAAGTCAGCAGGGCTGGATTAAAATTTGCCAGAGAAAGGAAGTCAGTGAAGCAAGACACAGTACTAAAAGATGGTACTTCCAAAAGGAATATGTGGTCATCCATGAAAAACAATTTAAAAGCTGAGGAGCTGACAGAATAATTGGAACTATCTTGGAAGAACTTCTACAGGAATTTACTGAATGGACATAAAGTGGAGTAGGTAGGACAGCATCTCAAGAGTAAGAACTGCAATGCATTGAAAATGCAAGAAGCAGAGGGTAATGACAATCTCTCCAACTCTAATCACTACACTAAGCAGCTGTAAGAGTTTCTCTTGGCTGTCTCAAACCTGACATTTGGTGGTAAGATGGTACTGCTTCCCTAAAAGGCTGAGAGAATTGGGGTTGTTCAGCCTGGAGAAGAGAAGGCTCTGAGTAGACCTTATTGCATCCTTTCAATACTTAAAAGGGGCTTATAAAAAAGATCAGGGAGACTGATAAGTACACATCTTGTAATAAGAAAAGATGCATACTTTAAATTGCACTCTATTCCAGTCTGGGGTGTCTTGCTGCTGCCCCCTGCAGTTGTGAAATCCTCCCAATACATACTTTTCCATAACAAAATGAGCTGTCGTTGCCAGAAAATGTGCCTGGATGGGGAAGTGGTGCCAATTCCAACACCTCCACAATGTGTGGGGTTTCTTGTGTTCTTTCGTCCTCCCTTAGGTTTCTCTGTCTCTGTCCACCCACCCAAGGGTTAATATTTTTGGAAGTAAGCATGAAATGATTGCAAGATGAAACCTTTCATGCCTTGGGAAACAGCTGCTGCTCCAGCTGAATGCAGTTAGCAGGGCTGAACTGCTGTTAGCACTACTAGCTTGTAATCTGCAGTCAGTTGCCATTCCTCTGCCCCTGCAGAACTGAGCTGCTACTCTTAGTTAATGCTTAGTGATCCCTGGAGAGCTTTCAACTTGGTTTGAGAAGCGCTGGCTTACTGATTCATGCATATCAGGACATCAGGAATTTGGATTCAACTCTCTCTTTTCCTCCTCCCCAGGGAAGTTATTCTCAAAGTGTAGAAAAGAACTGAAATGGATAGAGGCTAAAGGACTCATTTCAGGACTGAAATGTACAGAGGAGATAAGAATGAACACCCCAGGTGCTGGAGAACCTGTGGGAAGGGGTGAAGAACTGGGCTTTAGTCTCTTTTCCCAAAAACCAAGAGGTGAGTTCACACACATTTCCAACCAGGTGTGGTCACATGGACAGTTTGGAGCTGGTAAACTCTATAAAGCTGGATGTTAACTGATACTGATTGTTGTTATCTTAGGGTCATTTGACTTGTGCTTTGCTGCAGGTTGTAGGACAGAGTTCTGCACAGATATCATGTTGATTGTCTAGGACCTTTTCAAACTTTCTCTGAAGTGACTGGTTCCTAATGGTTCATAGAGGAGAACAAAACCTGACTTTTCACTTCTTCCAACTTGGCTAAGAAGTTGACCTCACTTATTTTGTAGGGTAACAGCCAACAAGGCCTAAAGAAAAGACAGGTTGCATAAATCTCATTGTAGTTCAGCTCAGCTCATGCTCAACTTCTTCACTTCCAGGAATTTCTCAGTATTTAGTTGACAACAATATAAATCTTTCCTTGGAATATGTGCCTTTCAGAGTTGATTACACTTAATTATGAACGCCTTATTTTCTCCTGAGCTATCTAAAAGAGCTGTTAGTAACAATGAAACATTGATTATTCAGTCAGATGTTTGTCATTGATTAACACGTTACATTAAAAAGAGCAATAGGGCTGAGAGAATACAGCAGTCTGTGTTTCTGGCACTTGGCAGTATACCTTTAAGACAGACTGAATTCAAAACATGTAAATTACTTGACTGGAGGAGCTGAAGTTAAAGGCTGCAGGTACACAACATAATTTTGGAGTTACAAGCCACTTTCTTGTGGAAGTACCTAATGAGATTGTAAGATGTAAATTGGACTTTGGCTGGTGGATATTGCAGGGCTCCAACCTGTGTATTTGGAAGGTTTTGGTAATATGTTACTGAAGCAGTGATTCTCTTCAAAACTAAAAGAATTTACTGGGCTCTTTTGTACCAAGCTTTCTAGGACAAACTGCTCCAGAGAGTGGATCCTGTTCTCCATTTTCTGTGGTCTTTTATTAAACGTAACCTGCAGACTATTGACAAAAGATCTTGGTGATCATGCAAAACAAGACAGGGAAATCTAGGCATGCCTACACAGTGCAGGCAAGCACAACTGGACTGGTTGTGCTGTCCTCTAAAGTGGAACCAGAAATATGTGGACTAGATGTGTAATCAGTCAGCTTAAGCCTATCAGCGGTGTATACGGGTGGTAATGTGTTGGTACCAATTCTGGAAAGGCTGTTTACTGTTGGAGATGACAGATATACCTGTCTGGGTTTCCACTAGCTTAGGCTCTCTTTCTCCCACTCGGTGGAAGACTGAATGAAGCATTATGATGCCTAATATATCCTGTTCTACCTTCCTACAATTTCTATGTTTGAACAGGTGGTGTACCAAAGTGATCAGTTTGTTTTGTGGTCTTTTGTAACTAAGGTAATAGAATTTACAGAAAAATGGCAGCAAGATAGACAATACTTTAATGTTGTGTTTATATCCTGCTATGCTCTCAGTAAAACCTCAGCTCATACTGGCAATAGGTCAAGAAATAGTTAACCAATTAGAATAGTTGGTTTGGGCTAAAATAGAAATAAGAGTGGTCAAGCATATCATAGATACCAGATTTTTGTGGTTAGACACCAAGCCCCATAGAGAAGAAAAACAAGCAAGGTGATATTGCGCATGCCCATAAGAAGGAGTAAATTAAAGGACATACCTGCACGACCACGAGGGATCTCCAAAGACCACTGAAGACCCACGGAGAGACTTAATGCACACGTGCAGTGAGGCAGACCTTATGGTAATAATTTCTCAGAATTGTTTTGAATATGTATGATTATTCTGGGGAATATAATGATATGTATGTTTATATATAATATAAACTTTGTTTCACATGCAGTGTGCCATACAGGTTAGGTGGAGCAATCCCCTGTACATCCGGCACTGCAACAAAGAATGCCTGCTTCTTAAAGCTATATTGGTGTTAAGGAGTTTGAGTCACGATTTCAGTGACAGTGGCAGGGTTCAGGTACGTTTGTTCCAATTTGAGTGATGCTTATCCTGCTTTTTTTCCCAGCTCTCTGCTTAGATATAATTTGTGTCATTCATTTCCTAAGCACCCTCTTAAAGCACATTTAACTGAGGTTTGACATGTGGGAGAGGAAGTAGGTGCTAATTGTTAGTGGGACAACTGGGCAAGACCCAAATGATCCCCGAAAGATCTTGGACGTCCCCAAAAGAAGTGGTACCAAACAAAATTTCAGTTTTTTATCTAATAGAAAAAGCCATCCTTCCACAATAAGCCAAGACCCATTAAAAATGTTCTTGTTTTTCTACAGGAGATTGAAGTGTTTTGTCTTTTGTTTCATGTATGAATCAAGTCCTTTAAAGGAGTGTCATAGTTTATCCCTTCTCAGGACCAAGCTACACAGCCTCACATTCACTCTCCCCACCCTCTGAGGGAACAGGGGAGCAATAACATTACAAAAAGCTTGAGGATTGAGATAAGGACAGGGGGAGATCATTCAAGTTACTGTTACGCACAAAACGTATTCAACTTAGGGAAAACTATTTCAATTTATTAATAATAATAAAACCAAAGCAGGATAACAAGAGACAACAAAAACCAAATTCTCCCCACCCCTCTCCTCTTCCTAGGCTTAACTTCATTCCAAGTTATCTACACCTCCTTCCACCCTCAAGCAGCACAGGATGAAGAGGGAATAGGAGTTATGGTCAGTTCATCACATGTTTTCTGCCATTCTTGCCTCCTTGAGGGAAGAACTCACATTCCTTCCATGCTCCAGCATGGAGTCCCTCCCATGGGCTACAGTCCTTCATGAACTGCTCTGGCACGGGTTCCTTTTCCATGAAGTGCAGACCCTCAGGAACAGGCGGCCCCAGTGTGGGCCCTCCACAGGCCACAGCCTCCTTCAGGCATCTGCCTGCCCTGGCATGGGGTCCTCCATGGGCTGCAGGTGGATCTCTGCTCCTCCACGGACCTCCATGGGCTGCAGGGGGACAACCTGCTTCACTGTGGACTGCAGGGGAATCTCTGCCAGGAGCAGCATTATTCCTCCTCCTCCTTCACTGACCTTAGCATCTGCAGCTGTTTCTCTCACATGAAATTCTTCACAATCAGGCTCAGGCAGATGCTTCTCATATTCTCTTTATATCTCCTCTCCAATTCTTTTGGCCAGGCCAGGCTGTATGGCCAAGTTGAGCCCAGACAGCAGTCCAGTAGAAGGCCAGAGTGTGAGGGCTGCAAGGCTTGCACCTCCTCCTCTCTGCCCGTGCCCTCTGCTGCTTCATCTTTATTTTCCTCTTCTTAAGTACATTATCACAATGGCATTATCACTAACCAATTAGCTTGGCTCTGGCCAGCAGCAGTTCTGCCCTACACCTGGCTGAGCCCACTGGATAAAGGAGAAACTTCTAGCAGCTCATTGCAGAAGCTGTAGCCCCACTGCTACACAAAACCAGCACAAGGAAGTGTAGCAAATATTTGAAGATGAAACTAGAAGAGAATATTACTTGAATTTTACTGCTCAACAGAAGGCATAGCTTAAATTAATGGGATACCTTGCTCTGAAGACTTCAGACAGTTTAATAGATTTTTTTTTTTTTAAGTTATTACAATTCCTTATTCCTTCATCAACTGAAAATGTTATGGTTTAGTTCAAAAAGTTATAAGGATGCTACAACTGTTATTTAATAAATGGTTTGCACAAAACCAAGAACAGTGGTTTCAGCACAGTGTTTGTCAGAAAATAGAAGCATGCTCGCTTTTGAAAGAGTATCTTTGATGTCTTTATAGGAAATACTATTTTCTTAATCCAGGAGAATATCCAAAAAGCAGCTTATTGCTAGTATGCTCTATAGGTTAACTATTATTTTTACATAAATATTTGTAATGATTGTTGCTGTTGGCTCCCCCACTTAAGACATGAAGCAAATTAAAAATAGACCAAGAAATAGGTGCTCCTTAGTATTAAGCCATGAGACTTTTGGAGCACTTGAAATGTTATGTGATATAACAGGTCCTGCAGAAGTAGTGTACTGTCATACAGCCCTGTTCAGAACCACGCTACACAGTCTCTTGCTCACCCCTCCCACCCTCCAGTGGGGCATGGAGGACAATTGGTAAAGAAAAGAAGGCAAAACACATAAGCTGAGATGAAAAAAAAAGTTTACGAGAATAACAGAATAAAACAAAACAGAGATGGAAAACAAACACCAATAACAGAAAATACTGAAGCATGTAATTTACAGTACAGTAGCTCATAGAGAATCCTGATGCCCAGCTTCCTCCCAAGTAAGCAGAAGACCTTATTCACCACCCTCCTACTTATATACTGAGCAGATGTCACATGGTGTGGAATAGCCCTTTGGCTAATTTGAGTAAACTATCCCAGCTGTTGGCTAATTAGTAAACTATCCCAGCTGTGTCCCCCAGCCATAGGGACCACCAGCTCCAGTTCCCCTCCCAGCTCAGGTGAATATTAACTCTATCCTAGCCAGAACCAGAACATGTATTCAATTGTTTGGGCTAGGCTTCCTAGGGGATCTGTTCTATTTATTACGTTGAACATGTTATTTCACTTAGAGAGTCCTTCTCAGCTTAATCAGAAGAGAGAGGATGAGATGATGAAAACTACTATGGTAAGTGGTTTTGTTGTCCCAAGTCTGGGTTCTTTAACCTAGTGTGCAGTATGCCAATCTTACACACAGAGCAGAAGTATTTATTTATTTCAATTCTGTGTAGAGACGGGTGCTAGGTGGTAATTCCACAAAGCTAGCACACCTGGTGTGTGTATCACATTACATATTGATATAATTCAAAATAACAGTTCCACCTTTTGGTCACACTTACTTAACTACAACTGGTTAGTTCTTTTCTTACGTTAGTTTAAAGATATAATACTTCTTCAATTTACTACACATGCTAGTGAGTAGAGGTCTTTTCCTGAGGAGGGTGTGATTTTAGCACTAGAGAGGTGGTTTCAACATTATAATGAGAGAGCTCACTTTGAGGACACTAATTAGTGGCATTTTGCTGACCATTCACAACTTTTATCTACGTTATGCACCTTCAAGGATACACATCCTTTAATAAATGTTTCCATGCCCCAAATCCCTCCTTATCTGCTTGAGCTTCTCTAGCAGGTCTGCTCTCCTTGAGCCTATCTTAGTGTTTCTTTGTTCTGGCAGATTTACAGCATCATCCTGCTCTTTCAGGGCCATGCCTGCCACATTACTCTTTGCTTATCTAGTTCTCCATTTCCTATGCAGATTCTTGCTGACTTCATGCTTTGACAATCATCCAGCTTTCAGCACTTTCTGGAGGAGTATGTTTCTTTTTTATCACTCTCAGTTTCTCTTCAATGATATAGTCATTAGCAGGGTATGCATTGTTTATACAAAGTAACTTGGCTTGCTCAAACCAGATTCAGTTTCACAAGATATTCATTGTCCTTGCCTAATGGAAAATTTCTTAAAAACTCATTCATGTGTATTTGTAAAAATTTTATTCATGTATATCAGTTGGTGGTTGAGCATCTTTCTGCTAAGGCCTTCCAAAAGTGCTAGGTGATATTAAAAGGTTATCAAAACACGATGGGCCTTGTTGAGGTGACTTTCTGTGGACTTTTACAGCTGTTATTAAGCCTTATTAAATATGTCTTCATAGAAAACAACATAAATCAGTAGCGGTTAAACACAAGGTATCAAAGTAGAAGCTGAAATGCATTCACGTTGTATCTGTTGTCCTGTTGACTTGTTTGTAGCATTATTATGACTAAATCATAGAATCATAGAATGGTTAGGGTTGGAAGGGACCTTCAAAGGTCATCTAGTCCAACCCCCCTGCAAGAAGCAGGGACATCCCTGACTAGATCAGGTTGCTCAGAGCCCCATCCAGCCTGGCCTTGAACGTTTCCAGGTGGGGCATCCACCACCTTCTGGGCAACCTGTTCCAGTGCTCTACAACTCTCATTGTAAAAAATTTTTTTCTAATATCTAATCTAAACCTCCCTCCTTCTAATTTAAACCCATTACCCCTTGTCCTATCACAACAGGCCCTACTGAACAGCCTGTCCCCATCTTTCCTGTAGGCCCCCTTGAGGTACTGGAAGACCGCTATCAGGTCTCCCCTCAGCCTCCTCTCCTCCAGGCTGAACAGCCCCAACTCTCTCAGCCTGTCCTCATAGGAGAGGTGCTCCAGCCCTCTGATCATCTTCGTGGCTCTCCTCTGGACCTTCTCCAACTGGTCCGTGTCCTTCTTATGTTGAGGGCTCCAGAACTGGACGCAGTACTCCAGGTGGGGTCTCACCAGGGCAGAGTAGAGGGGGAGAATCACCTCCCTCGACCTGCTGGCCACGCTTCTCTTGATGCAGTCCAGAACGCGGTTGGCCTTCTGAGCCGCAAGGGCGCATTGCCGGCTCATGTTGAGCCTCTCGTGCACCAGCACTCCCAAGTCTTTCTCCTCAGGGCTGCTCTCAATCCATTCTCCGCCCAGTCTGTATTTGTGCCTGGGATTGCCATGACCCAGATGCAGGAACGTGCACTTGGCCTGGTTGAACTTCATGAGGTTGGCACAGGCTCACCTCTCCAGCCTGTCCAGGTCCCTCTGGATGGCATCCCTCCCTTCCAGCATGTCGACGGCACCACACAGCTTGGTGTCATCGGCAAACTTGCTGAGGGTGCACTCTATCCCACTGTCCATGTCGCCGACAAAGATGTTGAACAGGGCCAGGCCCAACACGGACCCCTGAGGGACGCCACTGGTGACCGGTCTCCACTTGGACATTGAGCCGTTGA
>WHYT01016027.1:175961-206944 GCA_009806455.1 Tetrax tetrax
GCCCTTATCAGTGAAGACTGAGGCAAAAAAGTCATTGAGTACCTCAGCCTTCTCCACATCCCGGGTAACCACGACACCCGTTACATTCCGGAGGGGGCCTACATTCTCCCTGGATTTTCTTTTGTCTCCTACATACCTGTAAAAGCTTTTCTTGTTACTTTTTATATCCCTGGCCAGATTTAATTCTGTCAGGGCTTTAACCTTCCTCACCCGATCCCTGGCCGCTCGCACAGCCTCTTTGTAGTCCTCCCAGGCTACCTGTCCCCGCTTCCACCCTCTATAGGCTTCCTTCTTTACTTTTGGTTGGTCCAGGAGCTCCTTGCTCATCCACGCTGGCCTCCTGGCCTTTTTGCCCAACTTCTTCTTCATCGGGATGCACGTCTTCTGAGCTAGGAGGAGGTGCTCCTTGAATGTGGACCAACTTTCCTGGGCCCCTCTTCCCTCCAGGGCCGCCTCCCATGGCACTTTGCCCATGAGGTCCCTGAAGAGACTGAAGTCTGCCTTCCTGAAATCTAGGGCAGAGAGCTTGCTGTGCAGTTTCCTTGCCGCCCCGTGGATCTTGAACTCCACCGCGTCATGATGAACACTATACAGGGATAAAACTAACAGAAGGGAATTCCTTGTCTAGATTGGTGAAGAGGATTAAGGTTTGCACTGGGATGATTTGTCTTTTTATTAAAAGGATGCCTTAGCTGAGAAAAATACGCATGCTGTCAACACTAAGTGTATTCTACCGCGAGGTGGTGACTGCCTTTAACGGGTGTTGTGACTAGACAAGAAATCATGCAGCAGTGCTGCCCATTGAGTTCTACCCCGCTGCTGTGCTAAGTCTTCCTTAATTCTACTTTAGGATTTCAGTGTGACATCAGAAAGAACTGAGAGAAAGAAGAAGGAGAGAGATACTGTTACTGTTTTCATCTAAAGAAAATTTCAAGGGCACTGGAGTGAATAGCCTTACTTCCTGACAAACGTTGCACTAACCTCTTTGAAATCAGTAGTGTTAGGTCCATATAGGTTAAATCACTGCACTTCTGTTGAAGTTTGAACTTTGTCACATGAAAATTCAGCTGATGCTTAATGTAGCAAAGGTAAAGGACATGATAGTTGTTGGTGAGGTCACTGGAGGAAAAACAGAAGAATGTTTAAGGAGCCCTCATGTGTAAGTGGAGTATTAAAAGAAGCCTCTAGAGCCTTCCTGAAACTTTGTCCAATTCTATTGATTTAAACAGGCTAAGACAAGCAGTCCCACTAATTGCAATGGGACTGCAACCATACACGTATATCCAGGTAGTCAGGTGCATGGCAGCATGGCAAACACCTGGCAAAAAAAGGCATATTCCCTGCTTTTCCTAAGCTTCCAGCACCTAGTAGGACCAATGCAGTCACATAGACAGAGGTCCAGTCAGAGCATATCACCATCCAGGTTTCAGGCTGCATCTGAGGCTATTCCCAGAGATGGAGGGCAGTGGCAAGTGCATCTATGGGAGGTACACCCAAGTAGATGAACTGCTCTGCCTGGTGGCTGAGCTTCAGGAGGAGGTGGGCAGACTAAAGAGCATCCAAAAGTCTGAGAAAGAGAGAGACCAATGGAACTGTACTCTGCCATCTTTGGTACACAAATGCCAGCTCAGTATATTTACTACTGAGGTAGGTCCAGTATCTGTTTTGTTCCAAAGTGAAGGCAGTGATGCGAAACATAGGGTGAGGTGGAAGCAAGTTACTGCACAGAGCTGTAAGAAGAACCCTTCTTTGCCCTGTGAGCTACCTTTACAGAACAGGTATGAGGCTCTGGATATGGTGGACAAAGGACATGATGAGATGGGGAAAGAGGAATCTGTGCAAGTTCTCTCACCAAGGTCAGATCTACCAACCCTTTGCATCAACAGCTGCATTAGGACCAGCACGGAGAAGAAACAGCAGCAAGTTATGGTCATAGGTGGAGTCACCTGAGTGAGAGGCACACATCTACAGACCAGACCCTCTTTTCAGGGAAGTTTGCTGCCTTGCTGGGGTCTGGATCAGAGAAATCAACAGAAAACTGACAAACTTAGTACAGACTGGTTTATCACCCTCTCCTGCTCTTTTATGACATTGCAACAAGAAGTCCAAAGTCAATCAAAAGAGAGTTCAGGGCCCTGGTAAGAATGCTAAAGGATTCAGGAGCACAAGTAGTGTTTTCCTCAATCCTCCTGGTCATGAGGAGAGACATTGGAAGAAACAGATGTGCCCAAGACATCAATGCCCACTTCCAGGATTGGTTGTAAGGGTTGGTCAGAAAATTGGTATTGTCTCAACCTTGTCATCAAGGACTTGCAGGTGGACTATGGAATTGATCTGGCCTAAAAGTTAGGATCACAACTTGACATGAGTTGCTGCGAGCAGCCTGCCTGAGATGCAGTTGTTTTTTTCCCAGAAACAGAACGGAACTGTTATGGACAAGGCCGACTCTGGCCTAACAAGAAAATGCCTTGAAATGGCAGACCAAATGGTGCGAAGGTGCCATGGCTCATCCCTGTTGTCAAAACTGGCAGAGATAACCATGCAGCTGCTATCGAGGAGGATGAATCACAACTGCTGTCTCAAAAACAATGGTGCGAAAGTGCCCTTTAACAGAATTTTGCTGGTTATAATGTACAAAAAACCCCACACTTCTATCCTAAGGGCCAAGAACAGGTGGAGATCCCTGAAGTAAGGAGAAGCAAGGTTTGCTACTTGGCATAAAAGGTCGACCCCTAACAATGAGAACCCCGAAGACCTCTCCCTACCAAGGATCGACATCGACATCGATCGTGAGGACCAGCAGGACACTGCCTGGGTCTGGGACCATAGGGACGCCTTGGACCCGTGGTGGTAGCTATTATTCTTTTTTTTTTTCCTATCTTTACTTTTCATTTTCACTCCCTTTCACCTATCGCATGCTGCTTTACGGGCAAAATAATAAAGTTTTTGCTGTTTGATTGGAACCAACACCTTTGGCATGTTCACCGTAATTTTGCACTTTGAGATCACACTAAAAGGACCATCATGAGTCCCGAGTGGGCCGTGACACTGGTGCCTCCACCAGAACTTTGGTTTTTATAAACACAGAAGAGTCTTTGAGACACAAGATATTCTTGGGCCTGATGGGATCCACCTGTCCCAGTGGGGGAAATGTTTATTTTCTGGAAAATTAGCAGGACTGATTGGCTGGCTTTAAACTGAAGGACTGGCTTTAAATTAGAATTGTTGGGGGAAGGAGGTACCATCACGAGAGCTGAGGGTAAGTGGAGGGATAGCACAGCACCACCTGAGGTTGACAATGCTAGTGGGAGCATTTACTTTACTCTGGATTGGTAGCCCCTATGCTTTTGGAAGATTTCAACTTCTGAGACATCAACTAGGAATATCATACTACTATGACAAACAAGTCTGGGAGATTTCTGAAGTTTGTTGAAGATAGTTGGTCACAAGTACTCAGTGAGCCAGCTAGGAGAGGTGCCCTCCTAGATTTGTTATTTGTGGATAGAGAAGGACTCATGGGAGATGTAATGGTAGGTGGCCATCTTGGCCACAATTATCACAAAATGACTGAGTTTAAAATTTTTGGTGTAAAGAGGAAAAAAAATGTCAGCAGAGTTTCTACCTTGGATTTCAAGAGAGAAAAATCTAAGCCTCTTGGGGAGCTACTTATCAGTGTCCTTAGGAATCCACTTTTGAAGGCTTAAGGGTCCATAAGCGCTGGTCAATTTTTAACCACCAGGTAATCCCACTGCTTCACAAGTCAACCAAGCAGGACAGAAGACCACCTTGGCTGAACAGGGAACTCCTCTTGGAACTCAGGAGAAAAAATAATTGTATGATGCTTGGAAGCAAAATTGGGCTTCATATAAAGACTATAGAGTTGTGGGAGAAGACACGAAAGGCCAAAGCTCAACTAGAGCTAAAACTGACCAGTGTCATGTCAAACAACAAAAATGGCCCAAGTGTGTTAATGGCAAGAGGAGGTGCAAGGAAAACAATGGACCAATACTTGTTGAAGACAGTCACGTGACTAATAAGGATGAATAAAGAAATGAGGCATTCAATGTTCTTTTTGCCTCAGTCTTTAAGAACACTGATAGAGCTTGGGTTGCCTTGTCCCATGAGTTAGAGGACCATGAGTGTGGGAGCAATGACTTTCTTTTTATGCATACTGAAATTGTAAGGGACCAGCTGTACCAACTGAATGCTCACAAGTCTGTGGAGTCTGATAGGATTCACCCCAAAGTACTGAAGAAGCTGGTGCATGTTATGACAGGACCCTTCTCAATCATCTACCAAAGGTCTTGGGAGTCTGGGAAGGTCCTCGCTGACTGGAAGCTAGCCAACGTTATTCCAACTTACAAGAAGGGTGTGAGGGAAGACTTAGGAAACTAGACTTGTTAATCTAATCTCAGTATTTGCAAAAAGGGACAATGCAATCATCAGGTACAGTCAACATGGGTTCACGAAGGGAAAGTTCTGTTCAAATAATTCTATATCCTTTTATGATAAGGTCATCCACCTAGTAGATGAAGAGAAGGCAGTGGGTATAGGTTTTTTTCCTGGATTTTAGTAAGACTTTTGATACTGTCCCTCACAGCATTCTTCTGGACAGGTTGTCCAACTGTGAGATGAGCAGGTACACAATGCACTGGGTGAACAATTGTCTGACCAGCAAGGCTCAAAGGGTTGTCGTGAATGGGGCTACATCTGGCTGCTGACCAACCACCCGTGGTGTTCCTCATGGCTCAATTTTAGGGCCACTTATGTTCAATATTTTTACCAATGATGTGGAGGAGGGAGTTAAATGCACCATTAGCAAATTTGCTGACAGTACTAAACTAGAAGGTGGTATTGACTTTCTTAAGGGATAAGAAGCCTTGCAGAGGAAGCATAGATAGATTGGAGCACTGGGCAATCACCAATGACATGAAATTTAACAGGACTAAATGCTGGATTCTGCAGCTGTGGTGGAGTAGCAGTGGAACAAGTATAAACTGGGAGGTGCGTCACTGGAAGGTAACCTTGCAGAAAGGGATACATGGATGCTGCTTAATGCTAAGCTCAATATGAGTCAGCAGTGTGCCCTGGCAGCCAAGAGGACAAGCCACATCCTGGGGTGCATTAAACACAGCATACCCAGCTGGTCAAAAGAGGTGATTATCTCTTTGTATTAAGTGTTGGTGCAGCCTCACCTTGAGTACTGTGCGCAGTTCTGGACTCCATAGTTTAAGAAGGATGTTGGGGTACTTGAATGCATCAAGTACCTGGGAGAGATATCTTCTATTTCCATTACTTTCTATAATCAGACATAAAACCACCCATAACTGCTACCAATGAAGCAGGGAAAATGCAAAGGAAAAGCAGCTTTCACCAGTCATCATAAAAATACAATCCTAAAATGAATGATAGGGCCATTATATACAGTACTTTTTCAAAGCACTTCTATCTATACAAGTTCAACAATAAACAATGTGCTAGATCTGGAGCTGATGTACATTGAGTTATTTCTGCTGAAGCGAAGTCAATGATTTACAGCAGCTGAGGATATGACCCAGTATTCTTTCTTATAGTACAGCTATTTGACACTTGGCACGTTTATAAGATACCATCTTTAATGAAGTATGCCTACAGAACAGTTAACATTTAAAATGCAGAAACATTTTCTTGTTGTCTCACATATGGAAATTTGGCTACAGGGGAAATCGTTATCCTATTTGTAAAATGGTGATTACTGTTAAAATCTTTAAGTCATATTTTAATGTTTTAATTTAGCAGTTCCCAGACTCTACTGAGGGTTGCAGCTTCAGAAAGCAGTTCAGGACAGTTTTATTTAGTAGGAACAGTTGGCTGCCTTGCATTTTCTCCATAGCAAAATAGGAGATCGCTCGCTGAGTTACATCAATAGATGTTTCATCTTAAGAAGAATAAAATTGTCTATGCTTTGGCTAGAGCAGGTTGGCAGATACTTCTCTTTGCCTTTCTCAGGTACTGATTAAACCTAGGTGTTATTCATAGACAGGAATTTTGGACTGCCTCAAGGGGGCATCTATGGTGTCAAATGATGTGCTGTTTTTACCAAATATGTTCCAGCTAGAAATCAAAAACCCCCTTGTGTGTCAGGAGATGAATATGCAGGTCTTTTACTTCAGCATTTTACTTCAGCCTCTAAACTATTGCAAAATATGCAGTGGTGAGGCAAGGGCAATGCTACCAGAAGCATAGTGCTGCCATATGCCGCACTGTCTTCGCTTAAAGGAACAGCCCAAGATTTGCACGAGAACAGGAGTAAAGAAGTTCTTGCCAGTGCTCAAGTGTTCTGTTACTCCATGCTAGTACCTTGTAATTATTGGTGGAACTGCTTATAAAAAAGGAGTAGAAGGACAACAATTACTTCCTTTGTTGCTTCCTGAAGGCCATTTGATTAATGTTCTCTTGTTTATCTTAATTAATGTGCTCTTGTCTTCAGATAGCTTTTCGTTTTTTTTTCAGATTTCTGCTGGCTTTTATAATATCTTGCTTTGCAAAGTGAGAAATGAGCATCTTAACACTGCTTCCTCTGAGTGTTGCAGAGAGTTCAGACAATAAAACGGCAAGTAAAGTTGAGGATGGGGTACTTAGAGCCCATAATGAGCAAAGTCCTGGCAGAACTGCTGCCCATGTAGAGGAGCCCACATAGGAGCAGGTTTTCTGGCAGGACTTGTGACCCTGTGGCAGACCCATGCTGGAGGAGTTATTTCCTGAAGTACTGCATCCTGTGGAAAGGATCAGTGCTGCAGCACTTTGTGAAGACCTACAGCCCATGGAAAGGACCCAGTCTGGTGCAGTTCATGAAGGACTATACCCTGTAGGAGAGACGCTGCACTGGGACAGAGGAAACGGGTGAGGAGGAAGGAGCAGCAGAAATGAAGCACATTTCCCATACCCCTCTGCTCTTTGGGGGAAGGAAGCAGAAGGATTGGGAGTGAAATTGATCCTAGGAAGAAGCAGGTTGGGGAGGGAAGGTGATTTTAGTTTTATTATATTTTGATATTATACTCTGTTATTAATTGGCAATTAATTAAATTAATTTCCCCAAAGCTGCATCTGGGTTGCCCATGATGGTAATTGCTGAGTTTCCTTGCATGCTAGCAAAATGATCAGCTGGAAAAGAGAGGTAACACTGGCCATTTTCCTTGCTGATGAGGTAAGCTATGCATGTGACAGTGATGGGTCCAAGTAGCAGACCAGGGACTTGTACTCTTGAAATGACTGCAAGAAAAACTATCCTTATGGAAATATGGAACAGATCCTCCTGGAAACAACTTCAAGGTGTATGGATGACAGGGAGGTGATTTGAGACAGCCAACATGGCTTCACCAAGGGCAAATCATGCCTGAACTATCTGGTGACCTTCTGTGATGGAATGACTGTGTTGGTGGATAAGGAAAAAGCAACTGATGCAATCTACGGTGTTAGTTTTGTTTAGGGGGGGCTATAGTGACAGCTCTGCAAGAAGCTGCTAGAAGTTTCTCCTTTGTCTGGTAGACTCAGCCAGGCTAGGGAAGACCCACAGCTGACTAGGGCGGAGCCAATTGGTAGCAGAATGTTCCCAGATAACACCTCTGTGATAGCACATTTAAGAAGGTGAAAAATTAAAAAAAAAAAAGAAGTAGTGAAGAAGCAGAAGAGGAGAGCAGAAAGGGGGAGGTGCGAACCTTGTGGGCCTTGTGGCTCTCATCCTCTGGCCTCCTGATGGGCAGCTATCTGGACCCAAGTCAGCCTAGCTCGACTGCAAGAAGTGAGGAGAGGAGATGTGAAGCGAACCTGAGAGGCATCTGCCTGAACTGATTGTGAAGAATTTCTTGTGAGAGGAACGACTGCAGATGCCAACATCAGCGAAGAAGGAGAAGGAGTAATGTGTCCCCTGCCAGAGATTCCCCCACAGCCCATGGTGAAGACCACGGTGAAGCAGGCTGTAGCCCTGCAGGCCATGGAGGTCCATGGAGGTCCATGGAGGAGCAGAGATTCACCTGTAGCCTGTGGAGGACCCCATGTCAGCGCAGGTGGATGCTCAAATGAGGCTGTGGCCCACGCTGGGGTAACCTGTTCCTGAGGGACTGCAGCCCGCTGAAAAATGACCCACGCTGGAGCAGTTAATGAAGTACTGTAGCCCATAGGAGGTATCCCATGCTGGAGCAGGGGAGGAATGCAAGGAGTTCTTCCCCTGAGGAGGAAGGAGTGATGTAAAGAAACGTGTGATGAACTGACCATAACCCCCATTCCCTATTCCCCTACCTGTGCTGCTTGGGAGGGGAAGGAGGTAGAGATAATTAATATAAAGTTAAGGCTGGGAAGAGGGAGGTGTGGGAGGAAGTTGTTTTTGTTCTCTTTCTCATTATCCTGCTTTGGTTTTATTAATAATAATAATAAATAAATAAATAGTTTTCCCCAAGTCGAGTCTGTTTTGCCAGTGATCGTAACTTGAATGATCGCTCCCTGTCCTTATCTCAAACCGCAAGCTTTTTGTTATAATCTCTCCCCTCTATTCCCTCGGAGGGCAGGGAGAGTGAGCAAGAGACTGCGTAGCTTGGTCCCAAGTGGGGCTAAACGATGACATCTACCTTGATATCTGTGAGGCCTTTGGCACGGTCCCACACAACCTCCTTGTCTCTAAATTGGACAGATATGAATTTGATGGATGAATTACTAGATGGATAAAGAATTGGCTGCATGGCTGCATCCAAAGAGTTGCAGTCAATGGCCCAATGCAATATCCAAATGTAGATCAGTAACAAGTGGTGCCCCTCAGAGGTCCATATTCGGACTGGTACTGTTCCATATCCTTATTAATGACATAGACAGTGGGATTGAGTGCACTTTCAGCAAGTTTGATGATGACACCAATCTGAGTGGTGCAGTTGATATACTTGAGGGAAGGGACGTGTTGTGGTTTAACTTCAGTCAGCAACCAAGTACCACAAAGCTGCTCCCTGACCATAGTGGAGAGAATTGGAAAGAAAAGAAAACTCATGGGTAGAGATAAAGCCAATTTACTAGGACAGCAAAGGCAAAGATAATAACAGATATTAATAATAATAAAATATAAAATAGTAAAATATACAAATACACAATTTCTCATCACCCGACCACTGAAACAGCCCATCCCCCACAGTGATCATGGGATGCAACCAGGAGTGATCTCGGAACTTTCCCGAGAGAGTGAGAGCAAAAGTGCTGCTCACCAGCCAACCCCCTTGTATATACCAAGCATGACGTTTATGGTATGAAATAATTTCTTTCTCGAGTTTGGGTCAACTGTACTGGCTATACCCCTCTCAGCTTCTTGCATGTACACATTAGTGAAACCTGGGAAGCTGAAAAAGTCTTTTATCTCTTTAGCAAAAACTAATAACATCAGTCTATCAGTATTCTTCACATACCAAATCCTATACTAAATCCAAAACGCAGCAGCTATTGCGAAGAAAATTAGCTCCATCCCAGCTGAAACCAGGACAGGATGCCATCCGGAGGGACCCTGCATGGCTTCAGGAGTGGGCCCATGCAAGCCACATGAAGTTCAGCAAAGTCCTGCACCGGGGTCAGGGCAATGCCCAGTATCAATACAGACTGGGAGATGAATGGAATGAGAGCAGCCTTGCAGAGAAAAACTTGGGGATAGTGGTGGATGAAAAAATGGATATTAGGCAGCAATGTGCGCCTGCAGCCCAAAAAGCCAAGCATTACTTGGGATTCTCCAAAAGAAGTATGACCAGCAGGTCAAGGCAGGGGATTCTCCTCCCCTTTTACTCCACCTGGAGCACCTGTCCAGCCCTGCAGTTCACAGCACCAGGCAGACATGGACTTATTAAAGTCAGGCTAGAGGATGGATAAGAAAATGATGTGAGGGCTGGAATGCCTCTGCTATGAAGAAAGTCTGAGGGAGTTGGGGTTGTTCAGCCTGAAGAAGAGAAAGCTCTGAGAAGACCTTATTATTGCCATTCAGTATTTAAAGGGGGCTTATAAGAAACATAGAGAAAGATTTTTTTTTTATCATGGCTTGTCGTGACACAAAAAGGGGGAACTCTTCTAAACTGAAAGAGAGTAGATTCAGATTGGATATAAGAATGAAACTTTTTACAAGGAGAGTGGTGAGATGCTGGAGCAGGTTGCCCAGAGAAGTTGTGGATGCCCCATCACTGGAGGTGTTTAAGGCTAAGACCATTCTAGATTCTATGAAACTGAGTGATAAGAGACAAGGCAGATTGATGAAAGTTTTGAGTTGTACTCCATAATTAAATGATTATGGCATATGAATAGTTGTCTTGCTTAATTAAAGGACCTATTTTTTTTAGTTTCTTTGCACCCCGGAGAGCTAAGTCTGTTCAGGATTTTTTTGATCTGAGAACTTTCTTGGGAGGTAAAACCTGGGATTTTCTTCCTTTGCATTGTTATGGGCTTGCCGTGGTCTAAACACAGGTAGAAGATTAAAAGAAATGGGTGTAAAAAATCTCCAGGGTTGCTTGCTGAAGCTAATACTGAAAAAAAGGCAATAATTTTATAAATTATAGAATCATAGAATATATCAAGTGGGAGGGATCCATAAGGATCATTGAGTTCAACTCCCAGATAAAACTTGCATTTCATGGATAGCCTTGTACTGAAAGACCTTCTGTGAAAAGACTAGCTGAGAAAAAAATGTCTGACTTTCTTTGAAGCTGCTTTATTTTCTCAATCTGTTCTCATGAATTCCTAAGTTGACCATTGTGCCCCACAGCCATAACACTTCCCTATAGATTTGTTGCTTTGTCTTTGTTTAACACAGAATGTATCTTATTGCCTGGCTGCTACTTGTATTGAAAATGTATCCTTTTATCTCATTCTTTAAATAAATACAGCTGCAGTTCTCTTTCCTCTGTTGTATATCTGTCTTAAAGAGTGTAAACAAATCTATGTTTCTTAATTTGTTTGTTCCTGCTGCTTTAAAAAAAAGAAGTAACACTTTTAACCTAATTTTTAGTGCATAGGCATTTTTTTGAGAAACTAACATTCTGAGTCTGAAGAGGTAATTGCTTTCTGATTTTAAAAAAAAAAAAAAAGTGTTTTTTTTTTTTCTGGTTGATCTTGTCCTTGCTTTTATATAGGGTATTTAGGAGGAAGGGTTAATAAAAATGATATTCTGTAACTGACAGTGCAGAGAAGAGTAGCTGAAAGGATGCAGAGGTGGAGGGCTAGATTAATGTATCTTAAGCTTTAATTGCCGTTCATTCTCCTGATCCAAAGAATCCTAAATCCTGATTATACAGCTCAGGATGATATAAGAATTTACTCAGGGAAGATTTGCCTTTTTTTTTTTTTTCAGGACCCCAATATTTCTTGAATCTCTGGAGTGTGTTTCTAGTTGGATATCCCAAATTTGGAAGTACCAGAAAGTACAAACTATTCTTGAAGATTTTGGACAGATTTCTCTCATGATAGCCCTGGCTCATGTTACTGCATATTGCCTGTGATTCAAGATCTTCACACAGTCTGAGCAGTCTGGTCCTTAACCAGACTGTCTCACCCTTCAGATTTTTGTGTAACTGTTCTGATGGAGACTGTGCCTGAAGCTTCCAGGACTAGAGGCTATCTCAGCATTTAATTAAAATATTGCATCTAGTTGCAAAGCAAATTGAAAAACTACGTCTCACCAGATTCTATGTGACATCAGACCTTTGCTGGCTCACCTTTGTTCTCTGGCAAAGGTGATGGCATTAGGTAGAAATAATATGTGAAATTGTGCAGGAACTGGAATACCTGTAGATACAAATAGAATGGATCAAAGATTTTCACTGACACTGGAGATTAATTTTTCAGTTGATGGAAGTTTAGGTTAGAAAAAAAAAAAAAAAATATTGTGGCAGTCCAAACCCCTTTTGCTTTCATAGTCTGAAGCACTAATACTGTTGCTAGTAAAGAGAAATTACTACCCTAAACTCATGGTTTTGGCATTAACTTTTTCCACAAAAATGAAAATGACATACATTACTGATATCTTAAATATTGTTTTAATATTTTCTTTTATTTCTTTATTTTACTTCTTTATGTAAGAGCTTTATTCCTCAAGTCTATTCCCTCTCAAACTTTGAGCTTTTAGACTTCCTTTTGATGCAAATATCTGTTGTGACAGTTTTTGTTGGGTTTCGAGTTTTGTTTTCTTTTTGTTCTTGGCTCCTGTTTGCACTTCATAGCAGCTGGCGAATTTTTGTAATCTCTGAGAATGCATGCTGGTGGAAGCAGCTTGTTTCTTACTCATCCGAATGGCTTGTTACTCACTACACAGACACTGAAGTTCGAACTCTCCAAATGTTTTTCTTATTTGTTTTGACGTGGTTTTTACATCAAGATTTTCATAGGAAACCGTTTCTTCTATCATCATGAATTATTCTGCAAATTAACGGTCATTAGTTATTACAGCAAGCAAGATATCTCCTTCAGTTTGCTATACCATTGGATGCTTCATCTTTTAAGTTTACGATAAAATAATCAGCAAAGGTGCAGCTCTGAAAGTACTGATTAATGCTGGGAAATTACTATAATTAGCTTTTTCCCCTTATCTTACGATATAGAGGATTACTTGTTTACTTCTTTTACTGTTATATGTTATATGCATATACCTTTACAGACCTCAAAGAGCATAAAAAAGCTCAAAAGCAAAAAAAATATTTCTGTATTAAAAATGAAATATTCAGAAAGTTAGAATCAATATTTTATTCTGCTCTGTGTACCAGGGGCTGTTTCTGTATTTTATAATAAATGATTAATCAGTGAAAACAGTCCCTGAGTGTGACTCTTTCCATCTTGCCCAGTTGCCTAGGTGTCTAGCTACCAAATCTGGGGCTTGGGATGCTGTTGCAGTGTGGTCTCCAAGAAGTTAACTTCTTAAATCCTTTTTTATTTCCCTTCCATGGTGAGGTTGTTTTGATGCCCTTGCCATAAAAATGGGTGAAGAAAAACTTCAGACACTGAACAAAATTGAGAAGAAAATTATCACCCACCTAACCTCTTTAAACAAAACAAAGAAAAAAGCACCCCTCAAACCCACTTGCTTTTGATTAGGGTGAACTCTGCAAGAACATTTCACTAGTCCCTTCCTTATTACGACGAAAGAAATTTAATGCTCTTTGTTTGACAATCTACATCTAGAGAGAGGATTTGTCAGAGAAATAAAAACTTGCAAGAGCTGATGATCTTGGCTGGCAATTCCTCCCCTTCCACTGGCCAAAGCATTTGCATAGTCATGCCATGTGAGCATAGGTCATGTGAAAGTTGAGGTAGTACCGTTTGAATTAAGCCCCACTAGGTGTGAAACCTCTATTACTAAGCTGCTTGTTATTTCTATACAGCAAATATAACTATTTAGCATCTTGGTCTCCCCATCTGTAAAACAGAATATCAGTATTTATAGAGTAATTTGAGAACTCCTGTAAAAAAATGCAGATGTGCCTAAGTAGCAAATAGCGTAAGAATACCTGCCTGTAATTTCATGCCTCATTTAGTTCAGCTTTATGCCAACATCTAACTATAATACTAATTTCAAGATGGAAAACTCAATCTAACTGATTGATGAAAATATCTTGGTACCATAAAACAATACCTTTTTGTATATATGTTTGCTTCCAAAAATGTTCCATCAATCTGCTTGGAGGTTTTAATTTTGTTCTGTTGCCCAGTGAATGATCATTTTGTCCTAAGACTTCACTAGTTTTTGAATTATTTATTTTCTTCTTCAATAGTCCTCCTTGAAATGCATTTTCCTGTTTGCTCATAGATTTACACAATATAAACCTTACTCTGTAAAATCTTAAGATTTTATTTGTTGTCATACAAGTTACTACAAAACAGAGGTCTTCTTAATATTTTTGTTAGCTTTTTTTCCTCTGGAAGTAATGAAAGAAGCAACTGTTTTACAAAGTCAATCACTGAAAGTAGATGGTAGCAACTCCCTACTGAGCACTGCTGTTTTCACATTTGCCAGGTGAGTTTTTGCAAATTTACACTGAAGCACTAGAATGAAGCACTTTTCTGAGGCAATTTTACAACAAGAAGGCTCAGAGTTACTTACTTATTGTGATACTTTGGTACATATTTGAACATGAACATATCTACCACAAATGCCATTGCTGTGTCTTCTGCTAGGGGTGAAAAAGGAGCAGCCCTCAAGGGCAGCAGCACTGTGGGGCTAAAAGGCTAACTTCAGTGGACTGATTGTTCTTTTGCAGTGTTCTTCAAAGGAATGAAAACAAGATCCCAAGATTCACTGCAGATAGGATAACTCCTCTTAGGATGGTAAGTAAAAAGTAGCTTTATGTAGCCCACTGAAATTCTTACTACTGAATATTCAGAAAGTTTTTTACAACCAATGAGCAAGCCTGAATGTAGGATTTGTTCCAGAACAAATTCTTTTACAGGTCACCTGGTGGCTATAAACATTAGTTCTTTTCTTAAATAAAGATTGCTTTTATATTGGACAAACTGCGTATTACAATCCTACTGGGAGTGCAAAGGACATGTCTCACATATGATTTAATCTGGCCTAAGCAGAATTTGTTAGTGGAAAAACAAACAAAAAGGCATAAATTGTACATCACTTGTGCTAACACAAAAGTTGGCAAATTGATCATCAGGAGTGTAATAATATTCATGTCCTTATAGTTCTATTTTATTCTGCTTTATTGCATAGGCTTTTTTGTAATGGTATGTTGTTGGCATTGCAGCATGTTTTCTTTTTATTTCTTCTATGTGATCTGAATATACTAAAAAAGTGAATTTTTTTTGTGTGTGTTGTGGTCCATATTTTTTCACAAATGAGTAGTTTGTATATAACTTGGGAAGGAGTAGACAAGCTCAAAACTGAATTTTTTTTATATGCTGGAACTTTCAGAAAATGATACTGACTTCTTGCCTTATAAACATTCGCATCCAAATCCCTTTGATTAAGTAGACAGAAAATTACCCCAGCATTATTGTATGTTTAAGCTGAGCCAAAATCATTGCTGCTGTTGCTTGGTTTTTAGGCAACAGATAAGCAGGATGAAAAGTGCAAAAACACGGAAGATGAGGCAAACAGGATGAAAAACAAAGGGAAAGCAAGCAAAGGGAAGACTATGCTCAATTTTAACATAGTGACTGGAAATCATTTCCATCGTGCCTAAGATACATAATTTGTAATTGGCGCAGATGGCACTGTCTCTATCAAGCAGCTTTTCATAAACTGATAACTCAGTTGGCTGCAAATTCCAGCTGTGCTGCTTTGATTTTGTTTACTAACGTGCTAGGGAATAGTCATACCAATATATTAAGCACAAGCACTTTTCTTTCACACTGATCATAAAATATATCTTGGTTTCCCACTTTTGTTTCTTTGAATATATAATCAAGGTATTTGCCACTGTAACGGAAATGTTTCATGCATTCTTTTTTAAGTAAGGATCTGGTCTGTGCCTAAGTTTTTACATTTTTTCAATATTTTTTGGCAGCTAGTCAGCTGAAAACCACAACTCTGTGATACCCTGTGGCTTTAATACAATAATATTTGGTGAGTAATTAGATTAGTTTTGCATAATGGCTGTACTCGGTGCCTCCCTTCTTTTTTATCTTCTGTGAGCTGCTGCTCGTGCTTCAGAATCGCCTTGCTTCTTGTTTCTCTGAACCTTTGCCTTGTGTTGGCTGTCTGAGCATATCTGTTATCTGAAAGGCAGATTGCTTCTGTGAAAATATGATGCTCCCAGTTACAGTTGTGATTTTCCTATTAAAGCAGCACAGTCTTGCTAGGCTAGATACATTTCCGTTGCTGTAACAATCTCATATCCTTGTGTGGCTTTATGTCAGTTTGTACGAGCATCTTTGTGTTCCTCTAACCACGTGTACACTGTGGACTGGGCTACGGTGTTCTGGCAATACACCTATAGCTAAGCCAGTACAACTTGTGTTGGCAGGAAAGCTCGGAGGGAGTTTAGGACATGCTTTCACACATGAATCATTTTAGAGCTTGCAGTGTTGCTGTGTGGTAGGTGTGTTCATCTGCTCTGTCAGTGCTGAAATGTAAACACTTTGCTGTCTTGAGCTTTTGTGTGGTGAAGTAATTGCTGATCTGTCTTAGTGGGTTTAACCACTTTATACTTTAACAAAAGAACATAGGAGGAGGAACCAATCTGGCTCTATATATACACCCTTCCTCACTCTTAGAAAGTTAATTGGTTTTGGATGGCAGATGCTATGCAAGTACTTTAGGAAATGCCATGCATGGTAAGCAGAGCCACTGAGGAATTTATTAATGAAGAGGTCTTAAGAGCTCTAATTCAGCGTAAATCACTTCTTTGGATCCCGCACTGTGCTTTTGTGTGCCTGCCACCCGCCACGGAGCCCTGGCAGCACCCAGAGGCCCCAGCTGAATTCAGAGCTCTCTGCAGGGAGGCTTGGAAATGTAGATAAATCACTGCACTCAGGAAGTTAAAATCTTAGTTGACAAGACAGAGAAAGGTAGGATTTTTGTTCCAATTTAAGTACTGGGAACTGAGGTGTAAAGACTGAAATAGGTCAAAAAGTGTCTGTGACACTTAGGTGCACACATTTTCTTCAACACAAGTATAGGCTGACATCCAAACTGGAGCTGGTCAGAAAAGCTCTGTTGGAAAAAATTGACTCAACGTGACTAAAAAGTTGTGTGCTGACTTTTGTTTGAGTTACAGTGAAAGCTTGTCTGGCTGGATGTGGTTAACATGAAAGAGGAGGGCAAACTAAGGCGGGAAGTTAGCCTGGTGCGAGGAAATTTCACTGACCCAGGTGACTCAAGTAGCAGTGAGTGTGACACTGCAAAATACTAATTTAATTTCTCTATTACCTTTATTTGTGGGCTCAGGTGAATGTGTATGCAGATGTACTAAGGATACTAAAAGTGCTTTTTAGTGGGTGAAACATTGCATTTTTTTCAATACAGCGTGTCTCTGTTTTGTTTCATCTGTTTTGATGCATTTTTGACTTTTAAAAAATTCTTTATGAAAAAATTAAAAAATAAAGTTGAAAAATGAATTTGGTTTCCAATACAAGTTAAACTTGACAAGTTAAGTTTCTGTTTTATGGTAAAACTGACTTTATATTCAGTAAACAGGATTCCTTTTTTGTTTTGAAGTGGAATAAATTTTTCTGTGGAGAATTAATATCAAGAATGGGAATTCATTGTCTCTCTCTCTCTCTGATGCCTGATCTACAGATCTGTTATATATGTTCACCTGATTCGTGTTTATATACATAGAGTCTTTAATTATCCTGAGAAGAACAGGGTAATATGTACATAGTTCTGTATTTTGAAACTCTATAGACAATGTATAAGTTTTGTTTAAAGTTATAAATGTATTTGAGAGTTTTATTTGAGTTATTGAAAATGTGTTTGGCAGGATTCACCCCGCCTTAGTAGTTTGACCGGTTCAACAAGTGCTGTTTGCATACAAGGACCCTTAACAGTGGAGCCAGAAAAGAGGTGAGAAACTGGGCTGGGGGCACGTAAACAACTCCAAATATGGGACCGTGGGACCAGCCGTTTCGGTACTCTTAACCAATTAACACCTGTATAGTGGCTAGTGACACGCTCCAGCCAATCAGTACCTGACGCGAATGGTGCGAGTGACCAATGGAATGTAGATTGTGAGCGCCAAAAAGGAGACAGGTGCAGTGGGGGGACCGGGAGAAGTTATAAATACAGTAACCGTGAACAAAGGGTGTGCATCTTGGCGGAGCTGAGACTCCCGGCGCACCCAGCGCTGTTTGCTTCCTTCTATTCAATAAATTGGAAACTTTAATTGGAATCCTGCACTGGGGTTTGGATTAATTTATAACAGATCCTTAAAGCCTAATTTCTGAATTTCTGTTATATTTTTAAACTGGATTTAGCTACAGAGTTTTGAAGATATGTAAGCCCGTGAACCTTGATAGTAGGATGTGATCTTCACAGGTATATTGGGCACTCCAGGCACATTGCTTTTGAAGTATTTGTTATTAACATTAGTATATTTCATCAAATCTTCGTAAGTGATGTTTCAAGTGCTAACTTGTTTTAGTAGATAAGCTTGTAATTCTTATAATCCACACAACAGTGTCATATTTTATTGTCATATTTTATTTTATTATTAAATTTTCTAGAAGTAAATTATGTTGGGTTTTTTTATTTATAATTAAGTAGAGAGTTAGATAAAAAGTGTTGAGAAGATACTGATGGTATCCCCTCAGGAATATGGTTTCTCTTAATCCCTAATTTGTGTAATGCTCATAGGTACATGTGAACTGTACATACTTGTGTGCTAGGTGTACTGTGTTCTGCTGTTCCATCACTAATACGGTTAAATATAAACTTTGTGGAACTCTTTTAAAATATTGGGTATCACAAAGCTTGTTTTAAAAGTATCCAAATATGCACTGGCAGTGCTATTCAGAAAGGGTCAAGCGTGTCTTCTGGCCTGGTCTTGTGATGCCAGACCTCCTGGCTGCCTCATTCCCATTGTTTTGCCCAAGCAGACTTGTATAGCTGCTTTCACAGTTGAAGTAGTTTCTTGTACTTCTGGTTAAGATCTTTTTATTAATATAATTCCAAGGTAAAAAACTCAGATTATCATTCAACTATGGCAGAGAATTCTTCAGATTTGTTGCTGAAAAGTATAGCAGCTAAAGTTCGTTGAAAATTTTGTGCTAAAACTTCTAAATATTGCAACATTTGACTGTGCCTGCATTTCATTTTTTTTTTCCTAGTTAAAATGTATTCAGTCTGAACTTGCATTAATGTTTTTTGGCTTTTATTTCCTTTTTTTTTAATTTCAGTTTTCTGGTGTTGTGTTTGTATCCTTTAGAATTTGTACTAAAGTATGTTAAAAAAGTAGATAATTTAGAAAGAAAACCTTTTTTAAGCTGATCTTGATGCTTTGTGAAGATGAAGTGTTTCAAGATTTCTGTTATACTGAAATGCTCCTGTTTTCGCACCTGAGCCTTTCCTGCTCTAGTTGAGGAGAACAGAAACTCTTCAATTACCCGGGATTTAAAAGCTAACTTTCCTCAGCATCTGAATTTATTTATTCTCAAAGGGCTGATTATATAATGACCAATACAGAACAATTAATCCTTTGAAGTAATTCTTTATTTTATGGAATTGATTTTTCATATAAATAAGTTAAAGTTGTAATTTAGAGATGCATGAAGTATTTATTTTAGATTCAGTGTTATGACAAGGTGATGTTTGCCCTCAATGTGCTATTTGTATGAGTGCAAATACCTTGTATTAAATCAGAAAAATAAATAAGGTGATACATTTGGGAACATTTCTAATGCTGTGCTAGCAAAAGCTGTTTAGATAATGTCAAGATCATGCTAAGTTACAGGACTGTTTTCTTTCACTAGAAACATGTTATTCATTCTCTTGGTCACAAACTTTAAGTAATTTCTCTAGATAATCCTCTAGGTTGTCTTCTTGTTGCAAACCTTTGCTGTAAAAAGACAGATTCATCTTTTAATTTCATTTCCTCTAGAAATGATGTCAAGATTAATGAAATTATTTTAAAGTGTAATTTAATTCAAAGTAAGCTTTATGCAACTAGTAACTTGTTAGTAAAATACACATAAGTAGTTCAGCAGGCCCTTATTAAGATGTGCTAAATCTGAGAATAATTATCATTGACTCACTACTAAGCTAAACAATACATGTAAGAAAAAAATATTTTTTGTGATTATCTGTGCCTCCTTGCTTTGACTGGATTCCCAACATAGATCATGAGTTCAACTAGGATGCTAGCTCTGGCATTATGGAGCTGTATTTTCTTTCTAGATATTGTAGCAATTTGAAGCTTAAAAATAGTTAAAAGAACACTAGTGGCAAGATATCATTATTTAACAATCAGTGAAAGACAAGAAAAGAGAGGAGGAGGAGGACTCAGCCAAATAGCCATGTCTGGTCTTCTGCATTCTTAAATGTAGAAATATATTGAACATATTATTGAATTCTATTTTCTGTTGAACAAGGTGCTTTGCCTCTTGGCCAAGGTGATCTGGTTAACTGGAAAGTGTCTTCTGCTTCTGATGAAAGAATTGTCTATTCGAGCTTGAACTGTGTCCTTATTGTAAAAGCAGAATGCCATTTCTGGCTTTTCTAAAACGTGGTCTGGATAATTTTTCTGTTGTTGGAAAATGCCTTGTACTTTCTTGGCCTTGAATTGGCACTTTTTTTTTTTTTGAGTTTAGCTACCTCTAGACTCTTCTGCCTGGTTCTGGTTTTTTTTTGGTCATGCAATATGATAAAATGATTTCATTGAGTAGCTTGATTTTCCTTCAAGTAGGCATAACTAATGAAATGTTATAAAATAGCTTCAGATATTCTAGTACATCAATATTTCTGCTTCTCAGCCCTTCTGTGATGAAGTTGGTGGGATCTTTCCATATAAGGACTTTTATATTTTGTGAGCTGAAGAAGTGTTCTTGTCATTTAGACTTGCTTCTCTTTTTGGCTAACCAGAAGATTTTCACGTTATCTCTATTTTTCATTATAGCATTTGACAGCATCCATTCTTTTGCCCATCGTGGTTTTTGGTCTTTCATTAATCTGTCTGTATTAAAGGTGAGCATTAAGTTTCTTATTGCACAACTACCAATTTAAAATAGCAGTGCTATTGTCTCTTATTCTCTCTCTGATAGTTTAAGGATTTATGTAAGGAAAAACTTGTGGAAAGAGGTCACAGAAAATACTTTGAAAAGCCAATCACAGAACACGAATTCATAACTAAGATACTTAAAATTGTGAACTGGACAGAGATACTGGTTTTATAGCTCATAGCAATATTTATAATGTTTCTATTCTTTCACACAGGTGCTAACAGCCTCTCCTCCTCTCTGTTGACAGAGGTTAACTATCACTCTCTCTAGTGATCCAATTGATTTACATGATTTGATTACGCTAAGAACTATAATACTTAAACTGTCCTTAGCCTAGTTTGTTCTGCTTTTTGTATTAATTTATGATAGAACACTAATTGCAAAATTTTGTCTGGTTTTGGCTGCAGTATCAGCTGGCCTAACACAACATAATTAAGTTTGAGTTTTGCCTCCACTATTTAAAATCTACAGCGTGATATGAACTGTCTTCTGATCAGTTGTCTAGGCATTAAAATTTTCTCAGTTGAAGTGGTATGTGGTGAATGTGCTTAGATATTAAAATATAAAGCTATATTTTTTCCATATTAGATGATAGGAGGAGAAGGCAATGAGAAGAGGTGTTTTGCTGGACCTTGTTCTTACCAATAGGGAGGGGCCAGTGGGGAATGTGGAACTCAAGAGCAGCATTGGCTGTAATGACCATGAAATGGTGGCGTTCAAGATCTTTAGGGCAGCAAGGAGGGTTCACAGCAAGCTCTCTGCCCTGGACTTCAGGAAGGCAGACTCTGGCCTCTTCAGGGATCTGTTTAGTAGAGAACCATGGGATAAAGCCCTGGAGGGAAGAGGGGCACAGGAAAGTTTGTCCATATTCAAGGATCACCTCCTCCAAGCTCAGGAGTGATATATCCCGATGAAGAGGAAGTCAAGCAAAAATGTCAGCAGGCCTGCATGGATGAACAAGAAGCTCTTGGACCAACTGAAAATAAGGAAGCCTACAGAGCGTGGAAGGAAGGACAGGTAGCCTGGGAGGATTACAGAGAGGCTGTCCGAGCAACCAGGGATCACGTAAGGCAGACTAAAGCCCTGACAGAATTGAATCCTGCCAGGATGTCAAGGGCAACAAAAAAAAAGCCTCAATAGGTATGTCGGGGATAAAAGGAAGTCCAGGGAGGATGTAGACCTTCTCCAAAAGGAAATGGGTGACCTGGTTACCTGGGACATGGAGCAGGCTCAGATACTTAATTACTTTTTTGCCTCAGTCTTCACTGATATGGGCTCTAGCCACACTGCCTGAGGTGCAGAAGGCAAAAGCAGGGACTGGGAAAATTAAGAACTGCCCACTGTAGCAGAGGAGCAGGTTCAGGAACATCTAAGGAACCTGAAGGTGCACAAGTCCATGGGACCTGATGAGATGCATGCATGGGTCCCGAGGGAACTGGTGGATGAAGTCACCAAGACACTGTCTATCATATTTGAGAGGTTGTGGCAGTCTGGTGAGGTTCCCAATGACTGGAAGATGGGAAACACAACTCGCATTTTTAAAAGGGAAACAAGGAAGACCCGGGCAACTACAGGCCGGTCAGTCTCACCTCTATGCCTGGCACTGAATCAGCAGTATCCTTACTATAAAATGGGGAAAATGACTACTGAAGAAATGCCTACTGAAGTGTGAGGTTTTTTCACCTGGAGCCTATAGATTAATCTCACTAATAATTTGGTTTAGTTTCAGCCTTCTATGTGAAATGAACCAGCAGTGTTTACTGTTAGGTCAAGGAGTTAAATGCATGAAAATATGTTGACATGATTGTTGATAGACAGTCTATCATTCCCACTATGAGGAATATTTAATTAAGCTTGTATTTCATTCTCTCATGTAGCATGTAGAACAGTCTGTTGCAAGCTTCACTAGAGGCCCTTCTCTAATTATAGAGTAAATTGAATTTCTAAGGAACTTGGAATACGCCAGAATTTTATTGTAAGAACAATGCAGAATTTTTAAAACTAATCATATCTGATCCTGGGCATGTGTTCTCTCTTGATTTAATCCTTTCCACTTTTGAAAGGTGATGACAGTATCTTTTTGAAGTCTGGGAAGAGATTATATCTGATGCTTTTGAATTAGACCTCTTTTGGTTTTGACATGTATTTTAGTTGAAGTGAACTGAAGACATTTAGCTTATAATTTCAAAGAGTAGAGATGAGTTTATAATAAATGCATATATTAAAAATGAAAGACTTGAATTTGTGTGCACATATATATTTAAATGCTTAGCTGTTGCTGACAAACCTAAAACAATCATGGTTGTGATTACTGGAAATTGAAGAACAAGCAGTTTTAGAAGTTGCACTATCTAGTTAAAAATGAAAATAATTGAACAAAGACATACAATGTTTGCAAAGCAAAAGATTAGATTTCATGTCAGCTGACTTCTATACCTGTAAAACAAGTCAAGATATAATTACTAAAAAGCTTATTTTATTTATTTTGCTGCTCATGGCTCTAATTGTCAAACCAGTTAGGTTTATAAGGGCTCACACCTGAAAGTATATTGGGAACTATTAGAGTTAATGATGCCTATTAGTCTTTTGTAAGGAACATTGCTACACATTGTATTTTTACAGTTTGTCATCTGTGGATGTTTAGTACCCCACATGAAAGTCTTTTTGCCATTAAAGTTTGTAGGGAAATACTGCTTTTTGTGAACTTTACAGAAGTTGACAGAAATAAGTATGCTCACTGAGTTAATAGTAGTAGAGTTTTCCCTGAGTTTTTGCACTTCTAAAGCATTGTATAGTAATAATAAAGGTTTGGCCCATTCTGACACAGTAGGACCTTTGACTTTCGGCTTCCTTGTGTAAACTCATATGAACAACTGAGTGGAAGCAAAGCTCAGGAGAAGAAAACAAGAAGATAGCCTCAAAGGGACAATGATGCAACAAACCAGGTATGTCCACACAAATGCTTCCTCATGTTATCGTGAATGATACATAATGTTGTTTAGAAATGCTACTTGGTTTTGCAATTGCACATAATAAGAAAGTTATGGGTATAATTTCCATGTACTTAAATGTTTACTTTTTCTTTATGCCTAGAAAGAATTTAGAAGATTATGTCGCTTGAAATCAATATTATGCAGGTCTTCCCCATCTATGACTTCTCTAATGCATGATATGCAGTGTATGCTTAAAATTAAGTGGAAATATTCAGGGTGAAAACTCACAGTGTGAACAAAGATATTCAGGAAAATCTCCATGACATTTCTTAACCCTACAAATTTTGCACTATCACGATAAAGGAGATCTTATGTACCCAATTATGTACTCTGTGATAACTTTGTACTAGGAAAAGTCTGAACATAGTGGGAAGATACTGTGCTTCAGAGTGCTGGTAAGTGAGATTGTGGAAGAGATTTTTCATTGAATGAAAGTGGTAGTAACTGAACTTCCAGGAAACATTTCAAAATAGGGACCTGCAAATGTAATTTTAGAGATGCCTGCTACATTTATGGAAAATAAAATAATGGTTGAGTAATGGTTTGTTGCTAGAAAAATAAAAAGGACTTTTAAGTTCTTAGAACTTGTATCCTTACAAATAGTACCAATTATCTTGTCTGGGGTTTTTATACTGGTTATTCAATAGCGAAAAATTATTAAAGTTGCTTTTTACCAACACTGAAATAGAAAGCTTGTCAAAATCAAGGAGGACAGTTTACTGTCCACCTATGTCCATCTCCTGATTTCTTTCTACTGCTCTCCCTGGCACTACTCATGTAGTGCTGTATATATAAACGTGTAGTGCTGTATTCCTATAGTATCGTTAGAGGTTTTAATTGGCTGCAGACTATCTTTTGCAGCTTAAGATTTAAGCACAAGGAAATAGTGTTGATCTTGTTTTACTGTTGTTATGGAACTTTTTACATACCATCCTTCAGTTGTATGATCTTGGACTGAAGTTTTCAAAGTTTCATGCCTGCATTTGGAAATTAGAATCCATGTGTGTCCTTAAATGAATGCAGGTTTTTTGATTATTCTTGTTTGTTTTCATTACCATGTACACATGGTACATGTGGCACACACTACTGTTTTGCTAACGCCTGCATTGCAGCAGTGAGCAATCTCAGAGGAGATGTGGATGTGGCAGGGCTGCAAATTGTACTGTCAGAGGAAAGCTACCATTTCTAGGAGTGTGGGAGGGGAGCATGGATGCTGGGACTTGTTTTCTGCCCAAGTATGGTGGGCTGTCAGGCGAGGGAAAAGGATATGTCTCCATCTTGACATAAATTCAATAAACTATTCCTTCTCATATCAAAAAGGCAAGGTGGGGTGAGGGAGGAGGGAATAGGTTGCTATGAGTCACCACTGGTACAGGGACTTCTGGAAGACATATGACAGGGAGCATGGCATGCCAGAAATAGTTTTTTAGCAGTTGCTTTGCCCAAAACAGATTCAATTGCATCTGAAACTGCTCTGAGCTGGTAGTAACAAATTTGAAGATAATTACAACTCTGAAGCTCACAAAACCTGTGGCCATTCTTAGAAAACTTCATGTCTCCTCCTCTGTTATTTGTTTTGACTCATGTTACCATAAAAATGTTACTCTAACTTATAAAACAACCTCTCTACTACTCTCAAACCTGGTAACTGTTTGTTTTCTATGTTAAATCTGTGCGTACCCAGTGCATGCTCATATGAAAGAGATATTTCTCTGAACAGCTATTGGAACTTGTGTTGTTAATTGTGAGCACTGTCATAGCATGTGGGAAAGGCCTGTTCTGGGTCGGCACGGTTCTGTGTTGGTCTCTGTACAAGTGTAAGAGAAAAAAAGCCTGTTTTACCAGGGCCAAAAAGCCTGCAGGTATCACTTTGTATGTTTTTTTTTCACTGCTAAGTATGCAATTTAAGTTATGGTACGAACCTCTCAATGCTGTACTGTCATCTGTACATGTTTCTTACACAAGCCTGGTATGACAAGCCATCATAGTCAATGGATATGCAAAGTCTGCAGATGAGTACATTTTTATTGGTAGGAACCAGCTCTAAAATTTAAATACAAATCCGCTGCTTATTTATCTAGAACCTTTTTGAAGGATCTCCAACTTCTGTTTTAAGTCACAGTTTCCTGGTTTATTACATAGAAACTGGATAGAATAGAAGCCATGCTTTCCCCAGCTTTTAAAATAAAGTTTTTTCAATTTCCTGCCATTGGGAAATTTAGAGATCATCCCCTAAGACCTCACAGAACCTTTCAGACAGAGAAAGTTGTTCTAATAACAAATAACTTGATAAATAACTTGAAGGAAATCTTGATAGGTTTTAACCACTTTGAGAGAAGTAGAATGTTTTCCTTGAGAGTTATAGAAAAATCCTCAAGAAAATAAAAAGAAAGGGATTTACATGTGAAATACAGTGTTACCTTGCAGAACTTTGATTTTTTGAAGTATTTTCATTTAATTTGAGATAGTAATACCCAAATGGTGTTTTAATATAAACCGTGGAATCAGCAAGCCTACTGTACGTGGAGTTCTTAATGTTGCTTGTGGCTTCATCCTCATCTTCAAACAAACTGAAGTATCCCACAGCAAAACAAAGTCAAGGGAGATCAAAAAGAAGACAGAAAGGGCTAGAATAAATTATGAATGAAATGGAATAATTAATTTATTCACTTACAGCAGTTGACAATCATAGTGAGCAAGAGACGTGATGAATTTTTAACAGTCTTTATCATTACTTAAACATTGGAAAGCCCTGGACATGTATTTTTCATTTCATTGCACTGGGGTAAAAATGTTGTGTCAAAACTAATACCACTGCCAGACATACACAATGGGATCTTTCAGAAAACAGAAAAAAAACCCTGACGTTAATTATTTTTATCTGGCTTAAGCGATAGCACTTGATAGAGTGCAAAAGGGTGTTTGTATTGCATGCAAAAGATAAGATTTAACTGCTGCCTCTGGGCCCTAGACCTCCTCCACCTCCTTCTCACCTGTACCTCTTCCAAAAAATGGTCCTTAACTTCTCACATGTGCCACACTACCTTCTCTTTCCTAATTTTACACCTGCAGTTTACAGCTAACAGGGATCCACGACTGTGAGTACTTTGGACTTCTAGAATTTGAGCACCATTTTGGCACCGGGTCATCATCTCTCTCAGTTGCTGGGACTAAGTTCCATTTGTACTGGAGTTCCTTTCACTCTTGCACTCCCCCACTCTCTGTGTGTTGAAGCCTTAAAGTTTTCAAAGTGTCTGTTGCATACATTTCAGTATTACTCAACCGAAAAGGAGTACCAGTGTAAATCAATTTGCTATCTACTGATTTCAAGTGAAGTTCTGTCTATTCTGCTATTCCAGAAATGTCCTCAGCCAACCCAAGTCACGTGAATTGCTTTTCCTCTTCTGCCATGTAATTTGTAGCTTACGCTGAAAGTCATGGTGCAGACCTACTTATTTTTAAATGCATCTCAGCTTCTTCTGAACTCCTGCAGGAGCCTATTTAAACATCCTCTCTCTTTTTCTGGATTTATTGCCTAGATGTAAAAAGTTAGGAGGAGGCCTGAGAGGACTCAGAGACCAGGAATTCTAGGACTGCTGTGGATGGAATTTTTTTCAGTTTATTTAATTCCCAGAAAGGGTGAGACAAAGGAGTGAGCAGGGCTGGGTCAGCCTCAGACCTAATACAGAGTCCCTTGAGATTGCAGTTGAGGAAAGGAGCTGAGGACTGTACCTGCAGAGGGTTGGCAGGTCTGGGCCAGCAGAGGACTGAAAAGACTGATCAGTCATTGCTGTAGAGCCTAGATCACAACCAGTTTTATAAGCTACTTCCACAAAACTTCTGTAAAGTAGGAATATAGCTAACAAGGTTCTTGTGGTTGAGGTGTCCTTGGACTTAAAGTACGCTCTGAAGTATGAACTCTTATGTCTTCCATATTTTGATCTGCAATTAGAGCTAATGGAATTTTCCTTTACTGATCAGTCTTTAAAATCTCATCAGGCTAATGTGAGTTGTATACTTGATGTGTGCATTTCATCTACATTTTTGTTATCTGCCAAAGTGTAAACTACATAATGAACTGTAGTGCTATGTTCTAACCTCCTAGATAAATCATAATCATTTCAGTCATCATCATGGTAATATTGCTAATAAGCAAATTGTTTTGACTTTGGTAGTAGGGGGATTTGGGCTTCGGGAATTAGCAATTGAGAAATCAAGGCTTTTATCCTCACTTATTGCAGAGTGAAGAGAAAAGGGGAACTGAAGTATTTTTACTTTCTCCTTTTTGAAAAACCTTGCTAGTATTGCATGAAAGTGAGTAAATAGAGGCATTTGTTTCAATTAATGAGCAAAGTTGCTCCCTGCCTTGAGCTTTATATTAAAGCAGCAGCAGGAGCTTAGCTAGATTTCCCGTAAAACAACAAGGACTACAAAAACAGCTGAGCTTGGAGAAATAGTTGGTTGTTCATCAATCAAAATCTGACTGAAATAAAGTGCTTGTAATCCATAAGATGTCTTCAGCTACCTGAAGTGATGCTTTTATAACCATTGTATCGGTCAATTTGTTATGGAGACCTTATTGTATGCAGTGATACTCTTTAGAAATGGTGGCTGCCATAAAACACCAAGATGTGGCTGCGTAACTCAGGAGGATAGCTGCTGTTGGGTCATATGTGCTTTAATCATTCTTAACTAAGTCAATAATCCCCCAAAACAGTAAAATGTTTTAAAAGCTTTTGCATTCCAGATGTGAATTTTGAGGAGTGGGATGTTCAAAGAGAATGCACGCTTTTCTGTATGATAATATACCAATATTCATTGTTCATTGAGTGCCATAACAGACTTAAACAACTCAAATCAGAAGAGTATTTTGCAGATGAACTAAGGAAGCGATTGAGAAGGACTGCAAAACTCAGCATCCAAGAGCCACCTGCCAACATACTCTGTTGAGTGTACTGAATTGAGAAGAACTCTTTAGGTGATCCTTTTTGACTATTTAGGATTTGCAAGACACATCTTCAAAAATAATAGATAGAAGTGTTGGTACCACTAGGAGTCTTTGAAAATGGTCTTTGCACATGAACAATACTATACTGTGTGAACTATCTAAGTCTGGTGCTTTCTTTATACTATGTTTTGTGCAAAATAAAGTTTTACATGGATATATGTCTCTTTCCTGGGCACAAGCCAGTCTAATGACTTAGAAATCTGGCAAAATATCTGATATACAGGGGATACTACAGCAAGGAGAGGTAGTGCATACAGCATTTGGCCATCCTTTTACCCGAAGTCACTGAATTGTTGCATATCTTAGGTGTTGCTTAAAAAAAAAAAAAATTAAAAAGTTAGTAATTGAAGAAAGGCAGCACTGGTAATTCAGCCCAGGGTCACTACTTATAAGACAGGCTTTTAATCTGATAGAACAAGTGTTCAGCAATATTAATGCTGCTTTTATTTATAAACTTGATAGTAGTTTAGCAGCCTTTGTTTACTGCTCAGCTACTGTTTTGTGCCTCCCATCTTTAGAGAGATACTTCTGTAGTACTATCAGCCATAACACTAGATCTAAATTCTTTTATTCACTTTTAAAATTATTTTTTCCTTGTATGCATTCTGTGAGGAATTAATTGTAAAAATAACTATTCTCATAAACTGCTATAGCCACTGTATTAGTTTGATTGTTATTTGTCACTGAATGTGGTGTTTATGGTAGTTTTGGCATTTCCCCTTCCTAATCAGGAGGATATGCTCTAAGTAAACACATTTATTTTAGCATTTTGTATTACTTTAATAGACATTTATTCAGGCTCTTAGTTTTTACCATTTCCCATTATGTTAAGAAATATAGAATAATTTATTTCATATTTATTATATAATTACCTTTTAATTCATGGTTTGTGTCAAACTAAATTTCCATTAAAATTGGAGTTCAATTAATGCAAAAGCACAGGTTAAAAACATTTCTATTACTTTATGAAAATTAACAGACTTTTTTCTTTGTAGAGGCTGAAACCTTAACTTAAAAAGTGTTAGATATCTCTAAGGATAAATTAGTGAAGAGAAACCTATAAGCATTTTTATATTTTAATTGCACAGAGCTAAGCCAAAACCTCTCAAGTGTCACAGAAATGGAAAAACTTTGATTTTTGGAAAGGGAATTACATAAACATAATTTTCATTAATCTTTAGATCTCAGATTCTCAAAAGTTTTTTCTACACTGTCACTTCTGGTGGTGAGAATTTCTGTCTGTGCTAGGCTATGCACCACTCCATAGTGCTGTTTTGGGAATCTGTAATCCAGGTAGGTAATTCACTGGTCCTGTTCAGAAAGTTTCTTTTCTTACATTAAATGTTGCTGTCTGTATGTTTCGTTTGAGTCTTCCAATTAAGTTGTCTTCTCCTGTGGTGGTTTAGCCCCTCTCGGGACCAATTACACAGTGTCTCTCTCACTCTCCCCACCCTCCAAGGGAACAGGGAGAGAAAATACAAGAAAAAAGGCTCAAGGTTTGAGATAAGGACAGGGAAAGATCCTTAAACTTACTGTTACAGGAAAAACTGACTTGACTTGGGGAAAACTATTTGTTTATTATTAAAACGAAATAAGTTTTAACATTATCTCTACCTCCTTGCCCCCATAGTGGCACAGGGGAGAAGAAGGAATAGGGGTTATGGTCAGTTCATCACTTGTTGTTTTCTGCTGCTCCTTCCTCCTCAGGGGAAGAACTCCTCGCATTCCTCCCCTGCTCCAGTGTGGGGTCCCTCCCATGGGCTACTTCATTAACTGCTTTGGCATGGGTCATTTTTCCACAGGGTGCAGTCCCTCTGCCCCAGTGTGGGCCATCCACAGGCCACAGCCTCCTTCAGGCATCTGCCTGCCCTGACCTGGGGTCCTCCACGGGCTGCAGGTGGATCTCTGCTCCTCCGTGGACCTCCATGGGCTGCAGGGGGACAGCCTGCTCCACCATGGTCATCACCACAGGCTGCAGGGGAATCTTGGCCAGGAACCGCATTACTCCTGCCCCTCCATCTTCACTGACCTTGGCATTTGCAACCGTTCCTCTCACAAAAAATTCTTCACAACTGGCTCAGGCAGACACCTCTCAGGTTCTCTTCACATTTCATCTCCTCTCCACTTCTTGCAGCCAGGCTGGGCCGTGTCGGGCCCAGTCAGCCACCCGGCAGGAGGCCAGAGGGCGAGGTCTGCAAGGCCCACAAGGCTCGCGCCTCCCCCTTTCTGCCCCCACTCAGTGTCTTCACATCATCTTGCTTTTTTTTTTTTCTGTTTTCCCCCTCTTAAATATGTTATCACAGTTATCATGGAACATGCTGCTACCAATTGGCTCA
>WHYT01016027.1:206964-316691 GCA_009806455.1 Tetrax tetrax
CCACCATAGCCCCCCCCCCCTCCCAGCCCCCCCAATGAAACCAGAACATTTCCTTAGTATGTAGAAGGAGGTGTAATTGATTGAGTTTCTCTTTAAATAAATGCAGCAGATTTAAGCTGTGGATTGGCATATATCCATCTCTAACTTAGAATGAATTCATTTTTTAAAAACAGTTTTAATAAAAAAATAATTAGGCTTTGTTTATTTTGGTTTTGTTTGCCCTCTTTATTTGCATCTTCCTAAGCAGAATCAAAATAGTTCAAGCACTAACTTTTAAGAATTCAGAAGAAGCTCGGAATTGACTAGAATTTCAGAAGTATGAAAGGGCCATTTAAGTGATATATCAATTGTTATATTTACTGTGATTAAAATTTATTTTCCCCTCTGAAATGTCGATCTTGAAATTTTTATTTTGTAATATCAAATTGATTCTTTTTGTGAATAGTCCCTTTTCCAAAATGAATTAATTTGAATGGTTGACTTTTGCAAACTTTTAAAAACAATGCATTTTGTTTATAATCCATTTTGTGTTTATAAATGATTCAAACATAGCTGAAGGCCTTCTAGGCAAACATTGTATATTTTATAGATCTGAGATGTGGAAGAAAAGAATTACAAATCTGAAGGCATGAACAAAGTCATCCTTACTATACCTCTACATTGTGTTTTGCAGTCATGTTTCCTTGTTCATTTTTTCACTTTAAAGCTGATAGTGTGTATATTCATTTCCAGTATTGTATTTGATTTCAAAGTTTCTGGTTTTGCACGTTTGCTTATGACATTTTCATTTATCTGTTCCTTCCACAACACCTTGGACTGTTACAGAAACTGAGATTTAAATTTGCATCAAGTCTAATGATTACAAATGCAGTTCCAAATTTACAGTGCATAAACATTTCAGAGAAAATTAGTATCTGTTGACACAAAATAGCAGCTATATTTACATGTTTAAGGACAGATGCACCAAAGGTCAGAATTTACTTTCAAGTTAGTTGGTTCTACAGTACTGAAGGTTAAAAAAGGGAGGGACAACACTCCACTTGGATACATGGATGTACTCACACACGTATTTCCCCTTTCTCTGACTGACACAAAACACAAAAGCCTTGGGCAAGGTCCTAACTAATCACATATATTCCTCTTACGAAGCAAACAAGTGTGTCTGTTATGGTGAGAGATGAGAACATGCATTATACTGTTCCTCGCTGTTATTAGAATGGAAAGAGCAACAGGAGCTGTCACTGTCGCATGTAAAGAATTGAAGGATCCCTTCTTCCAGAAAAGCAGATTTTTAGTTGAATGGGAGAATGAGGGAAAGACCATTACCATGGCTTGGAGTAGCCATTGTAACTGTATTAATGCCACCAAGAAAAAATTGCTATACGGAAGTTCACAGCAGGGCAAGGACAGAGATGCCAATCTTTACTTATAGAATAAGAGGATTGTTTGAAGACATGGATATGCTTCCTTTCAATTTCTTTTACTATATTTGATCACTGACCTGAAAAAAAGAATATCAGAGTGTGTCTGAAATCTAATTGTACTTGGGTACAGTTAACTAGAACACTTGCTGCTAGTTTAATGCCAAGGAACTCATACAGCAAATTTTGATTCATGCAATTCCCAAAGGAAAAAGAATCTGTGTTTTCTTAGGTGGAAGCATTTCATGCTAACCAAAAGAAAGAGATTAATAGCACAAAAAAAATTTTCTGAGTAGTCTTTAGAGTGGATATGCAGGTGTCTCCTGCCATCCAAGACCTTGAAACAGGAAAGCAGTTGAGTACCTCATAAATCTATCTTATTGAGAAAACTAAAGTACCAACTTAATCTTTAAACTTGAGTACAAAATTGCCCTTTCTGGAAAAGGTGGCAAATATTTTACAACTTCCGAGGGAATCTCACCCCAGCAGAACCACACATACTTCATGTCTGTAACAGGTTTTGTAAATAGTTTACAACTACAAGACATGAAGTTGTTGTCAAGAAAGAGGGGAAGTGATAAGAGTGAACAAAGAGAGGAAAAGGAATGAAAATAAGGTTGTGGGCTACAGATGTTTTCAGTCATAAAAAGAATTCCAGTCCTTTATACTAGATTAAAAAGCATGTTTTAGAAGAGTAAAAACCTGGGGTTTTTTGTTTCTGTAGAAGGAGTGCTAGTAAGAAACCCATTTACTAACATTTGTTGCACAGTAATCATAGAATCTTTAAGGTTGGAAAAGACCTCCAATATCATCAAGACAACCACCAACCTAACAACACCATGTCCTGAAGTGCCAGGTATACAAATTTTTTGAACACTTCCAGGGATGGTGACTCCACCACTTCCTTGGGCAGCCTGTTCTAATGCCTGACCACTCTTTCAGTACAGAAGTGTTTCCTAATATCCAACCTAAACCTCCCCTGTTACCATTTGAGGCCATTTCCTTTCATACTATCACAAGTTACTTGGGAGAAGAGACCAACACCCGCCTCCCTACAGTCTCCTTTCAGGTAGTTGTAGAGAGCAATAAAGTCTCCCCTCAGCTTCCTCTTCTCTAGTCTAAACAATCCCAGTTCCTTCCGCTGCTCCTCATAAGACTTGTGGTCCAGACCCCTCACCAGCTTCGTTGCTATACCCAGTATTTGAGGTGCAGCCTCACCAGAGCTGAGTACAGGGGCACAGTCACTTCCCTACTCCTGCTGGCCACCTTGTTCCTGATACAAGCCAGGATGCTGTTGGCCTCCTTGGCCACCTGGGCACACTGCTGGCTCTTGTTCAGACAGCTATCTACCAGAACTCCCAGGTCCCTTTCCACCTGGCAGCTTTCCAGCCACTCTTCCCCAAGCCTGTAGCATTGCCTGGGGTTGTTGTGATCAAAGTGCAGGAACTGGCACTTGGCCTTGTTGCACCTCATACAGTTGACCTAGGCCCATCGATCCAGCCTGTCCAGATCCCACTGCAGAGCCTTCCTATCCTCGAGCAGGTCAACACTCCCGCCCAGTTTGGTGTCATCTGCAAACTTACTGAGAGAGCACTCAATCCCCTCAGCCAGATCATCGATAGAAGACATTACACAAGACTGTCCCCAAAACTGAGCCCTGCAGAATACCGCTTGTGACTGGCTCCCAACTGGATTTAATTCTGCTCACCCTCACCTCAACTCTCTGGGCTTGGCCATCTAGCCAGTTTTTAACTCATCGCAGGGTACATCTGTCCAAGACATGAGCCGCTGGCTTTTCTAGGAGAATGCTGTAAGAGAGGCTATCAAAGGCTTTGCTGAAGTCCAGGTAGATAACATCCACAGCCCTTCCATCATCCACTAGACAGGTCACCTGGTTGTAGATGGAGATCAAGTTGGTCAAGCACGACATGCTCTTCATGAACCCATGCTTGTTGGGCCTGATCCCCTGGTTGTCCTGCACATCCCTGGTGAGTGCTCTCAGGATGAACTGCTCCATAATCTTCCCTGGCACTGAGGTCAGGCTGACAGGCCTGTAGTTCCCCAGATCCTCCTTCCGGCCCTTCTTGTAGCTGTGTGTTACATTGGCAACTCTTCAGTCAATGGAGATCTACCATGGTCTAATCCACTATGACATAACTTGAGTGACTGAGACCAGGATACTAAGCAAGTTGATTTACAATGCGAAATATCTGGGATGTAAAAGCAAAATTTAATCTTTGTAATATAAACAGTGTCACAACTTGTGTTACAATTATGCAGTGAAGTAGATAGCGATTAAGATTTTACTAACACATCTAAACTGACCTTTCTGTACTGGTTTAGACCAAAACCAAAAATCATTCACAGATTCATGTCTCCGTGCTAAGCAGCACTGTATGAAAAGAGGAAAAAAAAAAAGAGGAAAAAAAAAAAGAAAGGCAGCAATAATAAAAAGAAAGATTATTTATTAGATTATGAATCTTTTATCCTTCTGTCCCTAGTATTGATAAATAAATAAAAAATTAGTAAGCATATGGCCTGCTCCTGAACAAGCTTCTGTTTAGTCATTATCTTATGAGAAATCCTTTATTTTTAAAGGTAGAGCAGACAATAAACTTCAGTTTACCAGTCATCAATGTGGAGAGTCAGCCAGGATCCATGATCTTCTTTGAAGATGAGAGAAGCAGATGCTTACATTCCTGAAACTCTTGTCACTGAGTCTTTTATTCACGCTCAGAGAACAGTATTAGCCCAAAGAGCTAGTTCACCTACCTTAACATCCCTCTTGTTATCCTCAGGTGTGGTGGGATTTTTCAGAATTCTGAATTTAGCTTCATATCAGTCACAGAAGCCGAAAATTTCCCATGCATATGCTCTGAAAATTTCTTAAAATTATATATATATATTTTCATACACATAGATGTACTTACATATATTTAGTTTTTGTTAACTGTTGCAGTGATTTGTCGTAGCACTTGGCCCAGGTGGCTGTGATCTAAACTTGCATACTGCATGGTTTATGAATGCTCCAGCACTCTCATTGAATGCTAAGGAATGCTAGTAAGAGGCTCCCAATACTTGATTTCTTGCTTGAAGACCAAGTTCCTAGACTCGGGTAATTGTCAGAGGAAGTAGTTAGGGAATCATTACTTTGCTTTAAAACAAAATCTATGGCCCTGTGGGAGGGCAAGGGCATAAAACTACTTCATAATTTTAGGAAAGTGATGATATAGCAATCGTAAGGGTTTAGATTCAGTGAATCTCAGAGGCTTTGTATGTTTTGTTATTCCTGGCCCTCATATGTGTAGGGAGAAACTTGGAAATATCACCTGCATGAATCTGAATGACTCAAAACAGCTGCATTGGCTTTGTGCAAATCACCACGTGGGCTTATTGCATATATTAGTAATGAATCAATGAAATTTCTTAGACATTAATAGACTCAATCTTGTGTTAGTTCAAAATCTTTTCAATTTAATCCTTCAAGCGAAGTGGAACAACTTTTTAAAAAACAAACTAAATGCGAAAGGAAAAAATAAAAGAACACAAACCACAATGCTTCTCTGACAAGCTCTTTGTAATTATAATGGCAATAATTTTTTTGACTGTAAAATTTGTCTTCCTCCAGACACATTTTCAAAGCCTCAAATTAGAGGGTGTTGCATACCATTATTTGATCTGAATAAAAGATGACCTATTTCAACAAATACTGAGGGAAGGTTTCCTTTTGTTTTGTTTGCCTTTTGTTATATTATCTCTTCTCCATTCCCTTGGGGGGGATGGGGAGAGTGAGTGAGTAACTACCTAGCTTGATTCTGAGAGGGGATAAACTACGACATCTACTGATATATTTCACTGAATTCTCTGCATGCAATGTCATGCACAAGCATTTGTCCAGCATCAAGTTCCCCAATTGATTAATAATAAAAACCTTTCAAAACTATTTTCCCTTTGGCATATAATGGGATTTTTTTCCTACTTTTCCTGTATGTCAATGTGGATGCAACTTTATCAGAGCTGCTAATACATATTTTACAGCTAGTGTATTATGAACTTACTCTAGACAGGAAGGCTTTTTTTTTTTTTTAATTTAGTCTGGACTTTGTAATCTACTTTCACTTTCTATATTTATAGGAAAATTTATGTTGTTTCATAAATTCTAAGGCTGTTTTAATGTCTTAAATTCAATTTGCCTATTAATTTCCTAAGCTATTTGTTCTACAAACTACAAAGTAATAGCAATTATATCTATTGCACAATAAAAATCAAAGTGAAAAAACAAAATTATTTTTCCTATAAAGATTTTCTGTGATTAAGCTGTTGAGATTTCACTGTCTGTAGGAGAAACAAAGTACCTTAGGGAGAGATCAATGCATAAGAAGAATAAGATGCCTGAAAGCATTGAACAACATCAGCCTGTGTTTCTAGAGCTGTTCCAAGCCTGGCAAAGCCTTACTCATACATCGTACATGTGTTGTTTTATAGAGAGTGTAAATTTAACTTTGAAGCTAGGAAAAGAGCAGCTTCTTTATTGCTTAGAGATTTTGAGTTGAAGATAGGTACCTTTTTTGACAGAAATGTTACAGCCGTTATGTTCATGTAGGCTCTGGTAGTAGGTCATGCTAGTGACTATAATAATGCCTTTTGGGGGGACATCTTAGTTTTTACAGTGCCTAGCTAATTAATTTGTGATGTGAGAAATCTCTAGTGTGTGTTGCGTGACCTTATGTATTTGAGTGGTAGATGGTACTTTGTTGTCATTGGAGAATAGCACTGATAGGCTTTTCTCCTTGGAACAAAATCTGCTTTTCCCTTTTAAGTGTTTCTTCCAAGCTATTTCATGACACTTTTTCTTAGGTGGAGTTTTCATAATATTATTTTTAGGGGATTGATTCCATCAGCTTTTTAAAGAGTTGGCAGGCTTTTAGAGTTCTGTTGGCTTTTTTTCTAAATTCAATGCAAGAAATAGCAAATGAGAACTATTCAGTAGGTCTTTTCTAAACACTTTGATTGATATTTCCCTGACTTTACTGAGATCATTTCTATAATTACAATTACAAAATAATTGTGATTTCTCCCCGTCCCCCAAATATTCCCTCTGAGGCTGTGATAGTTCTCTTAAAACAGTGGAAATGGAAGAAAACATTTAATCTAAAGAATAACGTCACTAGGAAAAAGTGGAAATGGAGAAGTGTATTTAGGCAGGATATTAGAAGGAAATTTCTAACAGTTAATCCTAGAGCAATCTTCTAATGGAAGCAACAGGGAGTAAAACCTAATTGATCTAGAGATGAAATAGGTGAGTTTGCAAAAACGTTGAGGTAAGTGCCTTCAGGAGGATTCTAGGTTGGTGGTCCATGATGTTCTTTCTGGTGCTCTTAAACAGAGTTTGGATCAAAATGTTAGTAGTAAGCAGAAGAAATTCCGAAATTGTCAATGGTTCAGCACTAAACTCTCTAGAAAAGCAAACTGTACCAAAGGCCCATACCAAATACTTTAGAGGGAGATATTAGAACCTCGGAGCAGAATGTGTTCCTCATATCTCATTGAATCCTGATTGTTAGTATGTATGATGGGCTTTAGCCTTCCAGCATTAGATTTAATACATCTTTCACATATATAAACTGTGTAGCTCTGACGGACAGACAAGATAGCAGCTATATGGTGTATATATATGGTGTTTCCTGCTCCAGTTATGTTTATGTGTGTGTGAGGGACTGAAAGAGTTAACGTGTGTTGATGTCTCAAACACTGTTGTGGCTCAGCCTGCAGTCTGCATAGGAGCGGTAGCAGTCTGGGGATTTGCAGCTCCACAGGCCCGTTAGGGACTTGCCATCTATGGCCAGGGGTCACACTGCGGTCACCTAAGGAAGGGGCTTCTGACCACCCCTCATATTTACCACTTACTTATTGCCCGCGCGGACAACTCAGAACTCTCTGGAACGAGACCATACCAGTCCTCAACAAGTGTAACTGGAGGAGGGGATTAGACTGTAAAAACACCTGGCCTCAGGGAAGCGCGTGCGAGCCCCTCACCGGAAGATAATCACGGCCGCCCGCCAGTGAGCCCCCACACCCCTCCTCTTCACCCTGCCCCCCCCCAGAATCCACCTGCCCGCCCGCCACGCCACAGGAGGATCTGTGCGCCTGCTGTCATCGCCGTTGCTGGATTCAAGGGTAGTGATACCTCTTTCCCTCTCTTTCTCTTTTTCATCTTCTCCATTTCCTTCTTAGAAATGTTCTGATAAGAGCCCTGACTGTCATCCCCTTTATGCTTTCCAAGTTTTCAAAGTTAAGTTGCTCCACAATCTGAATGTTAAATAAAATGTTAAATCAATTGTTCGGAGTCATTTCACCTTAATTTAGTTCTAGGGAATCACGAACCTGCTACGGCCCTGGGTCGTAATGGTGTATGATGATCAGAACGCTGCCGCTCCTTCTCAGTAGTAGTGCTGTTCTCCACTTGAAACAAGTCAATACCGTAACTAGCACCAGAAATGTGCCCTCTTGGAGACAGGGGGCCATCAGTGTAAGGACATGGCTGTGCTGTGAGCCCTTGCTGTGGTCTTGCTTGGGAACTTGACTTCATCTTGCTATCAGTGCTATACCTTTTCTAGGGGCAAATAGGAGATATTTAACTGAGGCTGATGCCTTCCATTACTGTTGAAAGTGATAGTTTTGTGTTTAAGAGATGTGGAGTGGATGGCAGTGTAAAGCTTTGCTCTTTCACGTACTACATTTACCGTAATTTCCTTCTCCTGTTGTGAAGTAAACCTTATACACTGGAGGATTCCTCTTTCACTTTATTAGGGCTCAGATTTCACTTGTCACTAAAGAGAGAAGAATGTGTTCTCAAGTGACTGCTACATAGCAACTGACTTGTAAAATGTGCCTTTGAACACCATGATTCATAGAAAATGAACCTATTTCCATAAAGACTTGAAAAGTAAATCAAACGGATTTTCATCTGATGGTAACGACAGACAAGCATTAAGGGAAGATAACTAGCATAAGGTAACATGAAAGAAGATATCAAGGAAAATACTGCTTTAGTTCACATTTTATTACATTCTCTGACCTCCTATTTACTTTGTACATATTTAAAGCAAATTCTTCTAGAAGGCTCTAGTGAGATCTTGTTTCTTCCGTGAAGTGTACATGGTCACAGTGAAAACAATGCAGAATTTGCTTCCTTTACTCAGCTCAGCGCTATTTGTCTTCTATATTTTATGTTCTAAACACCATCTTAATAGCTTCATTTAAGTTATATACTTTCAACTCACCATTTGAAGAGAAGAGCTTTGCTGAAAGCTGTTTCTACTGAAACTAGCTAAACCAAAAGTAGATGAGAATATTTAGCTTTCTGAAAAATGGAGGAAAGAAGAGCACATGGAATCTGTCTGTCTTCAACCCTCATGTCCACCATCAGTTCTGGTTAAGGGTGACATTGTACCCACAGGCGCTTTGAAGTGTAAGGATCTCTCCGTTTTAGAGAGGAATATGTTAACGCAATTCAAATTAATTCAAAACAGCTTATTTCTTTAAATAATGTTGCTCAGATTATTTGGTTTGTAGGCACAAGGCATATGTTTGAATAATATGCAAAGGCTGCTCTTTTATCTCTATTCATTTGAAGTAATTTTTTTATTCTCCTGTGCTCCCCCAGGGTTATAATGAATTCAGGGAGATGCTATGTCTAAAAATCTTATCATCTCAACCTGAAATAGATTACCATAATCAACTTAAGAGAATGTTCTGGAGAAAGGCAGACCTGTCAGAGAAAAAACGATACAACCTTTGGTTTGGTGAGGCTGGTGTGGTTTGGGGTTTCGGTAGAGTTTTTCAAGATATGAGTTACTGTTTGCCTGGCCTACATGCTGCTGTAGAACTGTGCAGATGTTAGCGGTAGGACTTGTCCCTTACTCTGAATGTAGTCCTGCTATAACCTAGCTTTTGATAGAGACTGTATGCCTAAACTCACATGGAAGCCCCAGTTCAACACACCTAGGAAGCAACGAGCCTTGTTTTGAAACAAGCTGTCTGAGTAGGAAAACAATGGCTGAAAGGAGGAGTTCATTGAGCAAGAAAAATGTTTTAATTGAGGAGATTGAAATCGGATCATCTGTCTTCCAGCTTGGCCTGTTAGATCCTGCTCTGTAAAAGCAGAAGGAAGGAAGTAGGCTGTCTTTTGTATGATGCCCTCTGTAATAAAGTTTTTCAAAATAATGAAGAATCAGTTATTAATACAGTGTGAATGAAAGGAGAATAAGGGCCAGGTTACCTCATTCACTAGAAACTAATTTAAAAACACAAACAGAAATATACTATAAATACAAGCAGTAATAAGCTTTTTCTTCAAAGTAAGAGGGAAACATGAGATGCAGTCCTGGAAATAAAATTTTGATTTAGAAATGAGCAAGGAGACCTGCTGCCCCAGTAATATAATTCTGCAGTTTAATATTACTTTCAATATTTGATGTTACTGTTTGGATTTATTAAACATATTTTATGAGTAGAACTCCAAGTGCTGGGTAAAAGCATTGGAGTGATACTGTTTTGAGAATGAAGGACAGACAGGTTAGGTATATTGTCTCTGATACTGTTGTGTCCTGCTTGTTACCTAGTAATAATACTTGGCTTCTGAGTGACATCTCTGGCCTTGGCACATGGAGGCCTTCTTCAAGAAAATTAGATGCATTAATTTCTCTTCCCTCACCTTTAAAATAAAGGGAACACAGCCTCTTGTCAGACCAGAGACAAAACTGTGAATGGAGGGTAGGATAGCATCCTAGTGTCCTAGGACAGTTCATCCATGCTGTCTTTAATGTACTTGGGTGACTAAGTTGCCATTTGCACCATCTCCTGTCATATTCATAGGCTAGAAGAACTCTCAAGAGAAGATTATGCCTTCAGACTTTTCTATGGAGTTCTAGTTTTCCTTTGTATGTGGTACGTCTACTTTAGCTATTTCCTTTACTAGCCTGCTTCTAGAATTAGTGGGTTTTTATGGCTGTCACATCTTGAAATGTAGGATTAAAGACTAAGATTTTATTGTTTGAGGTTTTTTGACTGAACCCAAGAATTAATGACTTACCTGCAACTTCTTTCATAAAAAGAATTGATTATTCAAAGTAAAAAATATGATATGTCTCTGAATGTATATAGCACCTAGCAGTAGTTTGAACATCATTTTCGTTCATAGTTTTGTATAATAGGAGGGGAAAGTACCTTGTTTCTGCTCTGAACTGAGCTATAGTGTTCAGATCTGGATACGAGGCTTCACTTTCCTTGACTTTAAAGATAGTTGAGGGGTTTTTGGGGAGAAGTTTGGAAATGAGGAGAAAAAATTATGAGATTTGCCGTGCAGGAAGTGTGGATGTTTTGTTTTCTAGTTGGCAGCATTTAGGCATATGTCCTAGTGCAGATTTTGTAACAAGCACAAATGTATGTACTCTGATTTTCATATGGTTAAAACTGCTAGAAAGGGATGTGTTACTGACTCCAAATCTCTTATTCCCATCTCAGGGCAATATTCCAGTCTCTCTGTATTTGCTTTTCTCTATGAATTCTTTGTGGAGATTTTTGTGTGGGTTTTTTTTTTTTTTTTACGTTTTTGGTTGGTGTGTTTTTTTTAATATGAGCTTCCTATTTAGGTTTTAGTAGTGTTCTTGTGGTATCAGAATGGAGCATAACACCTAGTCTGCTTTGTGTGTTGTAGCAGTTGGGCATAGAATTTTACAGGTCTAGCTCCTGAGGAGAAAACAGGAAGAGGAAGTATGCAGACACCAACCCACAGATCTGAGAGTGCTTTGAGAATCTGCATTTGGCAGATGCGTTGACCATTTTTTTTTGTTGCTACTAACACCTCTCCCACTGGAGAGGTGGGCCCATGCAAACTTCAGAAGTTCAACCAGGCCAAGTGCAAGGTCCTGTACCTGGGTCGTGGCAATCCCAGGCACAAATATAGGCTGGGTGGAGAATGGATTGAGAGCAGCCCTGAGGAGTGCTGGTAGATAAGAAGCTCAACATGAGCTGGCAGTGTGCTCTTGTGGCTCAGAAGGCCAACCGCATCCTGGGCTGCATCAAGAGGAGTGTGGCCAGCAGGTCGAGGGAGGTGATTCTCCCCCTCTACTCTGCTCTCGTGAGACCCTACTTGGAGTACTGTGTCCAGTTCTGGAGCCCACAACATAAGAAGGACATGGACCAGTTGGAGAGGGTCCAGAGGAGGGCCACGAAGATGATCAGAGGGCTGGCGCACCTTTCCTATGAGGACAGCCTGAGAGAGTTGGGGCTGTTCAGCCTGGAGGCTCCGTGGAGATGGTCTTCTAGTACCTAAAGGGGGCCTACAGGAAAGACGGGGAGAGAGTCTTCAGTAGGGCCTGTTGTGACAGGACTAGGGGTAATGGTTTCAAAATAGAGAGAGTTAGATTTAGATTAGATATTAGGAAAAAATTTTTTACAATTTGGGTGGTAGAACACTGGAACAGGTTGCCCATAGAGGTGCTGGATTCCCCATCCCTGGAAACATTCAAGGCCAGATTGGATGGGGCTCTGAGCAATGTGATCTGCTTGAAGATGTCCCCGTTCCTTGCAGGGGATTGGACTAGATGACCTTTGGTCCTCTCCAACTCTAACCATTCTATGATTCTATGATTCTACTAGCAGATCACTTGAAGAAACATGTATAATTTCTTAGTGTGATTATCAGTATTTGTAAGTTACCAGTGCCCTGAAGCTGCTTTAATATAGAAGAACATGTGACTTCATGGCATGTATATCTTCAGATCTGTTGGTTGCCAGTACGTGGCTCAGAATGGATGCTATTGTAGTTCAGTATGAAGGGGTGTGTGGAGTGAAAATGACTGATGTGACTAAGTGGAAGATGTGAAGCAAGATCTTATGTGCCAGTCCCGCATTCTTCTTTGGCTACAGACTATGTTGTAGAGCACTTGAGTGATTCCCTGTTATGTCTCTCCTAGATCATTATTGCCAACACTGTCAGCTGAAGTAGGTAAAACCATGCACTTAATCTCCTCCAATGCTATTCCAGTCATAGGTACCTAATGAAGCTACACCGAATCAGATTTTGGCCTGTTGTCCTTTCTCTCTCTTCCCTTCCTGTCTCTCTCTCTGCTTCCTGAGTGTTTACCTCCTGTGTCCTTTTTACATCCATCAACAAAATGAATTAGATAAACAGAAAAAAATAATTAATTTGTCGGAGTGTGTACTGTTCTAGTGGTGTAGTAAAACTGTGGACATCACAGCAAATGCTAAATCAAAATCTTGTGAAAATCATATTCTTTGAAACTCCAAAAACACCCAGGAAACATTTTAAATTACCATTCTCAGTTACAATAGGACAGAAATTTCAGAGAAGAGAAACTTAAGTATTCTATACTAAAATCTCATTAAATGCTACAGTATCTGTACACTTTGGCCTTCTGGAAAGGTGAGGAGGGGAGATCTAGGCATGAAATGCATGGCAAATCTTGCAAGTATTGCGTCAAAAGTGGCATAAAATTTTGCTGTGTTGCTAAAAGTGTTATATGGGCTTAGAGATGGAGAGGCATGCTGATCTTACCTATGTCAGTGGGTATCATGGAGATCTAGCGTGCACACACTTGTGTAACCAGAAGCAGAACTGAATGATTAGTTGCCCAGAATTTTATTAAGATTTGGGATTTCTTGGTGATTTCTTGGAGTAGAGAGTTGTCAGTTGGATGTGCTCATCAACTGCCAGTTGGGATTAAAGCCAAATGGAAAACTAGCAGCAAGATGACCTGCTTACAAGAAGTAGAACAAATAGTTCCTGATCCTTGTGTGGAGCTTAATCTATTTCGTACTGCAGTTTCCCATCAGTAAAATGGGGATAATCACATTTTACTGTCCTCAAGGCTGCTGTGAGGGTAAACACATTACAGGTAACAGTGTTCAGATGCATTGGCCAAGAAAGCTGTAAGAATACTGGGAAAGAGAATAATTTTCACAGCAAATAGGCAAGTCTGAAGCAGAGACAGGAGTGTGCTAGTCAGAGACTTTGTAATTCACTTCTCACCTTACACTCAGATTGAGTGTACAATTAACAGTAAGATAAATTTAGCACAAAATCAAAGTTTTCTGGTTTTGAACTGGCTTTTTACTGGCTGCTAGAGATGATACACTTTCCTGCAATCAAAACCAGTACAACTCCGCAGCAGCAGAGAAGCTGTCCATAGCTCAGCTCCCCTGGACTATGTTAACACACACAACTATTTTCTATTAGTCCCTTTAAGCTTCAATATGGGTCTTTCACATAAATGAATCTTATGCTTTGTGAAGTTGGGTCAGATCCTTGGTTGTGTTGGCCTAGATGGGGAACACAGTATGGATTCCTTGAAGTCTTTATTTCCAGATGAAAATGTCAGACTAGATGTCAAGATACTGTAATGACATGGAAACACTTACGGTTTTGGTTTTCTTGTTGTGCGGCAGACAATTTAAAAAGTTCTAGGGCAAAGAGGTTCCAACAGTTGCAGTGACTTTTAGGGAAACTCACAAAACATAATATATCTCCTATGAATAGATTTCAGGTGACTGGAAGAATAGCTTGCAGGACACAGGAAGAAGCCTTTCCATTGATTTCAGGGAATGTTACTGCAGGGTGCAAGTGAAAGAAGAATGTGGCCAGCTTTGCGCAGAAAGTGCTAAGTGCCTTTCCAACAGAATTTGCAACTGCTGGTGTTTTCTCACCTCTAAAACTTGGCTGTATTGGCAAGCTTGCTGGGGAATATTTCTCACACTGGTTCAAGGTGAAATTCAAATAAGAAATCTTTGCTGTCCCTTCTGTGAGAGGTTCAACTTGCTACTATTTTTCCTTTTGGCAAGAGCTTGGATCCCACTGTATCCAACAAATGCAAATGATGTTACTAATTTAATTAAGCAAGCCACGTGAAATCAGGAAAATTACGGTCCATGGTCAAGAGCAGTTTTTTATTTATTGGAATTACATCAATAGCTATTTGAAAAGTACTACATAATTGCTTTTGGTCGTAGTTTAACCCCGGTAGGCAGATTAGCCCCATAGAGCCACTCACTCAATCTCACCACCCGTCACAGTGGGATTGGGAGAGGATCAGAAGAGTGAAAGAGTGGAAACCCATGGGTTGTGATAAAGACAGTTTAACAGGGAAAGCAAGAGCTGCATGCTCAAGCAAAGCAAAACAAGGAGTTCATTCACTACTTCCCATCTACAGACAGGTGTTCAGCCATCTGCAGGAAAGCAGGGCCCCATCACATATAATGGTTATTTGGGAAGACAGACACCATAACTCTGAACATTCCTTTTTCCTCCTTCGTCCCCTGGCCATTTGGAGCCAGCTGTCCTACCTGCATCCCCTCCCAACTGTGTGCCCCCAGACTACTTGCTAGTGGGGCAGCGTGAGAAGCAGAAAAAAACCTTGATGCTGTGTAAGCACTGCTTAGCGATAACTAAAACATCCCAATGTTATCAACTCTATTTTTATCACAAATCCAAAACATAGCCCTATACAAGCTACTATGAGGAAAATTAACTCAATACCAGCCAAAAACAGTACAACAGAAGAAAGTATATGATGTCTGCAAATCTACTTATGTGATCTTTAGCATATCAGAATTTGAGTATTTAATGAGCTTTCATATACTTATCATCAGAGCATCCTGCAGTTCAAGTTATGACATTAATACAAGGCTTTTGGACTGCTATCATATTTATTATGCAAGTCAATGTAAGAGTTAATGGAAAAAGTTAAATCTGCAAAATCTATGACAGAGTGGAAAGTGTCTTTGACTCCAAACTTGAGATGTTGGGAGTGAGGCTTGTGATTTCTGTAGTACAGTTTTGCCTGTTCTCTCATCAGTTCCTGGCTTCTAATGGCCTGTTGTGTGCTTCCCTTCTTCCTCTTTTCTTGCCCAAAAATAAAAGATGTGACGGATGAAGAAAGGGTGAGAAAACCAGGGATGCCTTTTCTCTCTATTCAGACTAATTTTATGCAGTTTATGCAGCATTTGTGTTAATTGTTAATACTTGATAACTAATTGCCTTGCATTCCTCCATCTTTAATCTAACAGTCATGCTGCACATCAACCTGCCAAGTATCACAGGACAGAGTTTAATGTGTATTTACTTGGGAGTTGCAGTTTGGGGATGGGGTTGGGAGGGGAGAGGAATTGCTGAGCAACCTCTGGCTTGATTTATCAACTGAATACCTCAGAACTTCAGAGTGCTGCCGTTTCCAGATTAGAAAATCTGTTGTGATACACTATAAATTGCTGCTTTCTGGCTGCTCTACTGCCTCAGTTCAATACAAATGCTCACTTGCAGTGATTGCAGGTGTGATCAGGCTTTGCTTAGTCAGCTGTAGAATCCAGGCTAGCATTGTTATGCCATTGTTTGCCCGCACACGTTCATCTGCCATCATGATGATCTGCTTTCTACTCTGCTGCAGCAGATTAGATATACATATATATATAAAAAAGTTCCAAACCTCAAAACCACTAGTGGCAATGTGCAGCTGTATTCTTTTTCTGACAAAAAAAAGCAGAGCACTGGTGATTTAGCTGAATTTTGCACCTCCACAAGTAATGGGAGGGAAAATGGGAATGTTCAGTGGGAAAAAAGAGAAAGTGGGGTTCCAGAGTTCAGATCTTGCATCATATTAACTTGTGGCACAAATGGTAGGTGACAAGTTCTGTGTGCAAATGCTGTCAGCCCCTCTGCAGTTGTAGCCTTTAACTCTGGTTGGTAGTCTCAAGGAGTAGGTATATTTTCTATTCATATACAATTTGGGGCTATTTGAGGAGCACAAGACTTCCCATTTCAATTCCCATCTCCTTGTTCTGAGACAAAACCATAATAGAGTGCAGAATCATAGAATGATTGAGGATGGAAGGGACCTCTGGAGGTCATCTAGTCAAATAGGGTCACTTAGAGCTGGTTGCCTAGGACCGTGACCAGATAGCTTTTAAATATTTCCAAGGATGAAAACTCCATAACTTCTCTGGAAAACCCGTGCCAGTGCTTGGTCACCCTCACAGTGAAAAAGTGTCTCCTAATGTTGAAGAGAAACCTCGCGTGTTTCAGTTTGTGTCCATTGTTTCTGATCATGTCACTGGACACCATTGAAAAGAGCCTGGCTATGTCATCTTTACATCCTGCCTTCAATTATTTATATACATTAATAAGAATCCCTCCCCAAAACATTCCCTTCTCCATGTTGAACAGTCCCAGTTCTCTCAGCCTTTCTTGTAGGGGAGGTACTCCAGTCTATTAATAATTTTTGTGGACTCTCTCCTGTATGTCCATGTTTCTCTCAGAGTTGCTTCTGTCCTAATGATGCGTACCACAAACCGTTGCACCTCATCTTTCTCTGCTATTAAAGACAAGTCTGTTTGTCTTTTCAGGTATGGACAAGTAAATGCCTATTTTCCTTTACCTGTTTTCTTATGGAATTAGCACTGCAATTCTTGATAAGATTTCCAGATGTTGACAGACTCAGATGCAAATCCAACTTAAGCTTCTTGTGGTTGCATGTGCACAGGATGGGTTTCAGGATAGTTGAACCATCTGGCCACATAGGTGGGAGCTTCTGGTACCAGAACCAGGAGGTGCTAGTTCTTGCTCTGAAATCACAAGATACTCCATTTTGCTGGTGAGATGGACTTATGTCCTCATCAGTAAGCCATAGGTGGGGACATATAAAATATGCTTACGTGTTATGCAGGCTCTGCCAGCATTTAAAGAATTTTTCTGAAATGCTTTCTTTGCACTAGTGGATGGGTCCAGCCCTTAAAGCTTGATTTCATTGTAGCTAATCAAAGAGGATATCTAGGCATATTTGTTGACTAACAAATGAGCAGGGAGATGGAAACAGTGCCATATTCTGCAGTTTGTGCCTGCATATTCTGCAGGATCATCTGCTCCTACAGACTTGTCTGGGTTTCTCTCAAGAGGCAAAAAAAAAATCAAATCTGCAAAATAAGCAGTCAGGTGAGCACTGTGTGGCACATTAAGCTAGGCTAATTGCTGGTCACTCACTAAGCTGCTCTCTCACTCCTCCTCATAGACAAGACAGAGGGTGAAAACAAGATGAAAAAGCTCATGGGTTGAGATAAGGACAGGGAGATCACTTACCAGTTATTGTAATGAGAAAAACAGATGTTATAATAGTGAGGCTCTAGTTCAAAAAGAATCCATTGTACAGCACTAGTAGTACTAGTAGAGACTTGCTAAAGCGTTGGGCAGCAAGCTGTGAGCTTTCATTTAGATACCGTTGAACTTATGCTGAACTTTTACTTACTTATATGAATGAAGGCCCCAAAACCAGTGTAAACAAGAAAGATGAGGTAGCCATATCCATCAGTAGAAGCTGCATACTCGAGACAAGAGAAGGATTGGCCCACATGGAGACAGAGAAAGAATCCAATGAGGATTAAGCCAACCTCAGAGCCAAATATTACTATTGGACCAAATCATGGAGTGAGGGGGTTGTAAGGGTATAATGCTCAGAGATTTTTTTGTTTGGGGTCCCTCTCTGAAGGCTCCCAGCTCAAGCTGTTCTTCATTGCTATACCACTCAATAAATTTGTCTGGTGACATTGTGTCGGAGACTCTGCTTCAGGAAACCTAAGGTTGAGCCTGAGAGAAGAGGAAGCGCCCATGGGTGAGTGTGTGCATGTGTGAGGAGTTGAAAGAGGCACTCATTGGCTCACTGGAGTCACCTCCTGCAAAGGGACTACTCCAGTCCTAGCAGTTAAAGTCTTGAGTGGAGTGTGTGTGACTCCTTGAATGGTGTGTGGGTGCTCGGACAGAGGCTTCTCCCTTAACAGAGACTTGACTTGTGGAAAATTAGTTTAATTTGCCAATAAATAACAAAGTAGGATAGTGAGAAACAAAGACAAAACTAAAACCACCTTCCTTCTACCCCTCCATTCTCAGAAGGCTCAACTTCCCAGCTTTTCTACTTCCTCTGCCCAGGTGGCATGAGGAGATGGAAATGGGAGCTGAAGTCAGTTCCTAATGATTTGTGCTTGCCACTCCTTCCTTCTTATGCTCTTCCCCTAGTGCAATGTAGGGTCCTTCCCATGGGTTACAGTCTTTCACTAACTTCTCCAACGTGAGCTCTTCCCATGGGCTGCAGTTCTTCGAGAACTGCTGCAGCATGAGTGTTTTCCCTGGAGTACAGTCCCTCAGGAACTGACTGCTCCAGTGTGAGTCTCCCACAGGTCAAAAGTCCTACCAGGAAACTTGCCCTGGCACGGGCTCCTCCCCACAGATTGCAGCTCCTGCTGGAAGCCTGCTTCTGTGTGGGCTCTCAACAGGCTGCAACTTCCTTTAGGGCATATCCACCTGTGTGGTATCCTCCATGAGGTGCATCTTCCTGCACTGTGGACCTCTATTAGATGCAAGGGTACAACTTGCTTAGCCATGGTCTTCTTCATGGGCTGTAGGGGAATATCTCCAGTACCTGAATTACCTCCTCCCCCTTCTTCTTCATTGACCTTGCTGTCTGCAGGGCTTTTTCTCTCACATTTTCTCACTCCTCTCTCCCAGCTGCTGTCACACAGTATTTTTTACCCGTTCTTACATATTTTATCACAAAGGTGCTACCAACATGGCTCATTGGCTCAGCCTTGGCTAGCGGTGAGTGTGTCTTGGAGGCAGCTGGAATTGCCTCTGTCTAATATGGGTGCAGCTTCTGGTGTCTTCTCACAGAAGTCACCCCTGCAGCCCACTTCTGCTACCAAAATCTTGCCACATGAACCCAACAATGATTATTAAATTTTAGGCAATAAGGTTGGCTTTTGCAGGATCTTGTAAATTTTTTTGTCAGTCCTTTAACTTTTGTGCAGCTGAGGGCTCATAGTTTTGAGCTTAATCCACACATAATTGCAGGACTTCAAGAGCTGGAGATTTGAGAAAGTATAACAGAAATTACCAAACCGATACCAGTTGTCCTGTTGTAAGACATCACAGTTGGCATTGTAATAGTGTGGAATGGAGTAGATCAGAACACCACTTTTTCAGCAGGACTGGAAAAAGCAGAGTGGCAATAAATGATCTATCTGTGCCCTGACAGACACTGTCCTGATCTCTCTGTTCTGACTTCAGTGGCATCAGCAGGTGTAAGTGATTTTGGAATACCGCATGAGATGAATAAAAGAATATGGTGAAGAGAAATTACAAATTTTTAATTTAAACAGCTGCTTTAAATGTTTCTCTTCAGCCATCTATGAAAGCATGAGCTGACTCAGGACTGGAACAGCTTACATTTTGAGGGGGTTTGGTTGGTTAATTGTTTTGTTTGTTTGTTTTCTTTCTTTATTTTTTGAAGGTTGTGATCACAATGCCTGTAATGCCTGTATCCAGTATGAGCAGAACCTCCCTTGATCTGTATCCCCATAGAAATCAGCTGAATTCACTTGAGGAGAGCAGTGCCTCACCATGGTGAAAGAAACGCTTACTGGAAGCCTATTTGGAAGCCTGTGCTGCTGATCTTGTAAATGAGCTTCCTTTACAGCTGTACTGTGGAAACTGAGATGAGTTTATAAAGCGTAGTGTTTCCAACTGAAAAAATATCAAACACATTGCTTAATGTTATTTAAAAACACATAATGAAGCAAAAAAGGAACTGTCAATAGTACTGGAGCTTGATAACAGTTATTTTGATCTTTTATATTCTGAGAACCTATTGCAGGTAGATTTGTGCAGATGCATCTGTGAAGACTGTAATTGATACGCAATAATAATTCAGTGGTGTTGGGAGGAAAATTCTGGGTTGCTTTCACAGTGCTGTTTTTTGCATGTGTTTCTTTTCAAGCATGATTTTCACAGAAAATAAGATTTTTATCTACTGTATGGATAAATCTACACATGAAGGGTCAATAGACTTAGATTTTACTATGGCATATTCTAGTTTACTCACAGTGCATTTAAGTATTTAAATAACTTAAGCAGGTATCAGATGTACAGAAAACATTACAGCCCCTGAGATTTGAAAAAAAAAAATATAGAGGATTCCCTGGAAGGCTGGAGGTGACATTTAATTGTAGACTTAAAATGAAATACACAAAGAGTACACGATTCAGACTTTTCGGCTGTACTTTCCAACCTGCTTAAGGGAAATGGATGCTTAAATCTTATTAATTGAATGGGAATTGAATGTCCATGTCTCTAAGTGAGCTTTAAAATTTAAGTCTTTATTCAAATTAGATGCTTTGTCCCATTTGTGCTGGACAGTAACATTCTAGTCGTTTATAGGGTGGAAAGTATTTCTAGAGAAGATGCCAGGAAATGGGATTTCTGTCTTTTATAACTCCAAATCTGTTTTGTTATGGAAGCGTTGGAGCTGGATAAAGAATAAATTATTTTATTTCAACAGAAATTTTTTATTTGATGTTTTCCTTAATAAAATAGAATTAAAGTGGAAAATGCAACTTTATACTGAGTTGATACGTTGGAGGAGTAGTTCTTCTGTTGTGTTTCTGTCTCTTTTTTTCCCCGTCTCCTCTTCCAAATCCAGTGTAGAAAGGGGCCCCACAAGAACTAGAAGTTTAGACAGAAATTAAGAGCATTCTATGCAGTTCTATCTGACTTGAATGGACGGGTTTTAATGCTCAAAAAAGATGAGATGATGAACATTTTCATTGGGAAAATGTTGCTATAATTTGAAAACTCCCTTAGCTGCCTTAAGTAAAATAAATTTGAAAAAAGCCATGTGCTTATAGCAAGAACTTTTGCAAGAGGGAAAATGTTTGCAGGCCATGCTGTACACTGCTGTTCTAGCTGTATAAATGAGTAAAGTCTATTTGTTGGGATATAGTGTGTTTCACATGACAGTATTCCAGACATACAGTTCAGTAACTTGTAGAAGTGCATGTTTGGAAGGTTAAAGAAAGGCATTGAAAGCTTTTTAGTATTTGAAATGTTAACTTCAGTTTAACATCAGTCCTACTTTTCACTGACCCGCTGCATTGTGATTTTCATTGCATCGTTCTGACTTACTCATAAATCGCATTGTCTGCTATTACTGTCTGGCTATTCAAACAAAGCAGAGAGGTAACAACACTGGGAGCAGAGGATAGCTTTCAGCTTTAGGCTGAACTACTCTTGTAGTTCTTCTTTCTGCGGTTCAACCTATCTGTCTTGGTTTTACATGCTGTGTTGGTTTTGTTTAGTGAGAGGGGGTGGCAGTTTCTGCAAGAAGCTGCTAGAAGTTCCCCTTTGTCCAGTGGGCTCAGCTGGGCCTAGGGCAGACTCGCCACTGTCTAAGGCTCAGTCAGTTGGTGACAGAATGTTCCCTGATAATGCCTCTGTGATAACGTATTTAAGAAGGGGAAAAATTTTTTAAAAAGTCGATGTGAAGAAGGAGAGAGCATTGAGAGGGAGGCGCGAGCCTTGCGGTTCTTGTGGCCCTCACCCTCTGGCCTCCCACCAAGCAGCCATCTGGGCCCAACTCGGACCAGCCCAGCTGCAAGAAGTGAAGGGAAGAGATGTCAAGAGAACCTGAGAGGCCTCTGCCTGAGCCAATTGTGAAGAATTTCTGGTGAGAGGAACGGCTGCAGACGCCGAGGTCAGTGAAGAAGGTGAAGGAGTAATGCTGCTCCTGTCAGAGATTCCCCTGCAGCCCATGGTGCAGCCCACGGTGAAGCCAGCTGTCCCTCTGCAGCCTATGGAGGCCCACAGAGGAACAGAAATCCACCTGCAACCGGTGGAGGACCCCACGTCAGGACAGGTGGATGCTCGAAGGAGGCTGTGGCCCGTGGAGGGCCCGTGCTGGGCCAGCCACTTCCTGAGGGACTGCACCCCATGGAAAAATGACCCACTCTGGAGCAGTTCATGAAGGATTGTAGCCCATGGGAGGGACCCCACGACGGAGCAGGGGAGGAATGTGAGTTCTTCTTCCTCTGAGAAGGAAGGAGCAGTGTAAAGCGACATGTGATGAACTGACTGTAACCCCCATTCCCTATTCCCCTGTCTCCCACTCAAGGGCAGGGGAAAGAGGTAGAGATAATTGAAATGAAGTTAAGCCTGGGAAGATGGAGAGGTGGAGGGGAAGTTGTTTTTGTTCTCTTCCTCATTAACCTGCTTCAGTTTTAATAATAAATAAATAGTTTTTTTCAGGTCAAGTCTGTTTTGCCCATAACGGTAACTTCAATGATCTCTCCCTGTCATTATTTCAAACTCTGAGCCTTTTTGTTTTATTATCTCTCCCTCATTCCCTTGGAGGGTGAGGGGAGTGAGCGTGAGACTCTGTAGCTTGGTCCTGAGCAGGGCTTAGCTACAATACATGCTTGCAAAGCTCTGTGGCATGCTTTCAGAAAAGACACGTTGAAGTAATCTTTTCAAGTTTATGAAGAGTTCTTTCAAAGTAAGAAAAGTGATCAACACAGACTGAAGAAAATGTATCCTTCCATAAACCAACAAGTGCTATTCTTTCAGTGGTTTTATTTACCTATATAATTTCTTCCTCTGTTTTTTTTTTCCAAATCTTCATCAATACTTCTTCTATTCCTAGACAATACAACATCTCAATCCCCTTATTTTAAATTAAATCTATCTACCTTTGTTCTTTGTCCTCCTTAAATGGATATGCACAGTCTTTCCTTCCCCTATCTTGAGTGTACATACTTTCTCTGCTTCTGTTTCTGAAACTATGTTTTATTACCTGCATACTTTCCCTGCACAGGTGCTCATTACCCATGCTGCCATGGGTAATGGCAGCTTTCTTCATCCTGTAAGCATTAATATAAGGTTAAAGCAAGAGCAAGCATTCCTAGGAAGTCAAAGATCTTTTCCTTGTATTATTTATGGGTGGTTATAAATAATACTAGTTATGCTGATGATTCTGTGAAAAAGACACTCTCCCTCCTTTAAATTAATTAGCTAATGCAGAACTGAAGGTTGTCCAGCAGACACACAAAAAGATACACCATCCTTCTTGAAATTAAAGAGCTGTGACAGTAGGTAAACTGAAATTTGTTTACAATAAGCAATCACTCTTATTTTAATACATCAACTGTGAAGCTGTCAGTTTATTTGGAAAATAGCTGAGGCCATTTCAAAGTTAGCAATTAATTTCTTTCTTATTAATTGATGAAGTAGTGGCTATGAATTGCTATCCAACAAGCATTTTTATTATTTATTTTCAATCTTTCTGTTCAAATTTATTTAAATTCCCTATTGCAATCTATGGAGCACCTGTGCTATCTGTTTTCATGCTTACCTCAAAAAAGCCAACAGTTGCCTGGTTACATGAAGATACTCAAGCATGAAAAAGTTGTATGTACAGTTTTGCTGGACATTGCTTCTAACCTGAGGCACTTGTCACCCTTTTGATGGATCATATGGCTGAATTGCCCACACAGTTTGTATCAGAAGTCTTTGAGGATCCATTTTTTGAGTCCAAGTGTCCAAGATTGTACTTGTAAGGATAGTAATGGAGAGTTTATGCTTTGAGATTAATTTTCAGCCAGCCCATGGTTGTTTGTTCTGTTGTGGCCTGTTGTCATTAGCAGAAGCTTTCTCATTCATGAGTGGCATGAGAAATATCTAAAGTCTCTCAAAGAAAGTAAAAAAACTCTCTGCAATATTTGTAAGCTTTGAATCAAGCCCTTACAGTCTCCAGAATAGAGCCATGTCTTTGACCTTTCTTGACAGGGTTCTTAGTAGTCCCCACCTGGAGCAAAATGGCAGATTTGAAGTCCTGTGAAGCTGCAGGATGCTCCCAGTTCTCTGAAGCAGGGAAGTCAGTGAGGAATTGAGGAATATGAGGTTTATTAGCATTACTTAGAAGTAGTGAATAAAAAAGCCAGACTAATTCAGTAGTTTGTAAATAGCTGCTTGGATGGTGAAAAGCAAGGAGGAGGACTGGAATGCTAATAGTACTTTAGTACAATAGATAATGAATGTTCATGGTACTGTTTTCCAAAAGGTAAGGCTTTTTAGTGCAGTTGGCCGTGAATAATGCAAATGTCAGAAGGGGGAGATGAACGGTATGCCTGAAAAGTAGTGGGCCTGGAGGCTACTCTTGCACTAGCTACAAACACACAGCCCCTCTTAAAGGCATGAGCCAACTGTTTGCAGGCCATACTCTCATGGCCCTGTTCACATACTATGTGACACTTCAATCTCCAAGCAATTCACTGAAGTATATGAAATTATTTTAATAAACTTTTTACTCTCTTGTACCTCGTTTTCCTACCAATGGAAGCAAATCAATGGAAAATAATGTGCAAAATAATCTCTAGTATAGTTTTTCTCCCTTAAAAAATGAGGAGTGCCAGATTCAGATCCATGGGTCAGGCAATGCACTGAAGACTTTGCTGGGACTACTGAGGGACTGTAGTGCTTAGATGGTGCTGCTGTGATAGGTAATAGTATAAAGCTCTAAGGCAGATACACAAGTTAATTAAAAGTGACAGAAGTGGTCCCTTAAGAGTATGCTATTTAATCATCAGCTTCCTATCATCATCATCTCATCTTATGACTCATCAGCAGTCTTGCCGAAAGCTCTTTATATTGGGTATTGTGTTGATATGCATGTCAAAAAGCCAGCAATGAATTTTTGTAGCTAATTTAGAAGGCTAAGTAGTTGCAGGACTTCTGGATGTTCAGTTTCGGCAGGTCCTTCATAGAGAGAGCTCATTATTAGTCATTCATTGCTTAAAGGAAAACATAGCAAAATTCAGTAAGAAATAGAAGATCTTTGAGGAATGAAGCCTCAGAGAGAAAACAAAACAAAACAAAACCAAAAAAAAAGAGAAACAAAATAAAGAGGCACTGAACTCTGAATTATATGCAAATAGAAGTAACAGGAAATATGTGATAATTTGGAGCCTTGACGCTAATGGGTTTATCAAAGAACAGGCTAGTCTGATCTGGACATTTATTTTCTTACATTTGCTTCTTGCACATGATTTAGTTTTCATTGTGAAACGAATAACTTTTATGCTTTTATTTCAAAATCTCAGAAGCCAAGATGAAAAATCAATAAGACATAAAAAAATTGATCTATATAAAATGTTTAAATAAAATACCTGTCAAGAAAGACAAATGTTACCTCACGGTTAAGATAATAAAGGTAAAATTGTTTCTATTTTAATAGTACTTTCCAAAACAGTTTCTATCATGTATTCCTGTTGATCAAACTCTAGCTTTACCACGAGGCTTTAGTGAGTTAAAAAATAGCATTACAAATGTGGATAAATCTACTTTTTCTTGACATCTCTTGTGTATTTGAATAATTGACAGGATTTTAATCCTAGGGGGAGCACAGTTCAGCCCACTGCTGTCAGCATGGCGCCAGTGCCAGCACCGAGGGTCCAGAAGCTGAGGAAGGATCTCGGGTATGTGCAAATGAACTTAAACTGCAGCCCAAAAGAACTCCTGTCGCTCCAGCCAGCAAGTGGGTTTTGTCGGGGGACCCAGATGAAGTGTCTCTATACCAACGCATGAGGCATGGGAAATAAACAGGAAGAGCTGGAGATGCGTGCACATGAGCAGGGCTGCAACCTTGTTGGCATCATGGAGGTGTGGTGAGATGACTTGTACAACTGGAGCGTCAACATGGAAAGGTATAAGCTTTTTAGAAAGGACAGGAAGGGGAGATGAGGAGGGGGTGTTGCTCTCTATGTCAGCAACTGGATGGAGTGTGTGGAGCTCCACATGGGGATGGAGGAGGAGCTGACAGAGAGCTTATGGGTCAAGATTAGAGGATGGGGACGGACAGGGGACGTTATGGTGGGGGTCTGTTACAGGCCACCTGGCCAGGAGGACAGAGGAGACGGGGCGCTTTATAGCCAGATAGGAGCAGCCTCACAGTCCTGGTCCTCATGGGGGACTTCAACCACCCTGACATCTGTTGGAGAGACAACACGGCAGGGTACAGGCAGTCCAGGAGGTTCCTGGAATGAGTGGAAAATAACTTCCTCCTGCAGGCGATAGAGGAACCAACAAGGAGGGGTGCCATGCTGGACCTTGTGCTCACCAACAGGGAGGGACTGGTGGGGGATGTGAAACTGATAGACAGCCTTGGCTGCAGTGACCATGACACGGTGGAGTTCAAGATCCATGGGGCAACGAGGAAACTACATGGCAAGCTCTCTGCCCTAGACTTCAGGAAGGTGGACTTCAGCCTCTTCAGGAACCTGATGGGCAAAGTGCCATGGGAGGCGGCCTTGGAGGGAAGAGGTGCTCAGGAAAGTTGGTCGATATTCAAGGAGCACCTCCTCCAAGCTCAGCAGAGGTACATCCCGATCAAGAACAAGGCGGACAAATAGGCCAGGAGGCCTGTGTGGATGAGCAAAGAGCTCCTGGATGAACTGAAAGAGGAAAGCCTATAGAGAGAGAGAGCTGAGACAGGTTTCCTGGGGGGATTACAAAGAGGCTGTGTGAGTGGCCAGGGATTGGGTGAGGAAGGCTAAAGCCCTGATGGAATTGAATCTGGCCAGGGATATAAAAGCAACAAGAAAAGCTTCTATAGGTATGTAGGGGACAAAAGAAAGTCCAAGGAGAATGTAGACCTGCTCTGGAAGGAAACTGGTGTCCTGGTTACCCAGGACGTAGAGAAGGCTGAGGCACTCAATGACTTTTTTGCCTCAGTCTTCACCAATACGGGCTCTTGTCTCACCACCTAACTGTGGAAGCCACAAGCAGGGACTGCAAGGATGAATCATAGAATCATAGAATCATAGAATGGTTAGAGTTGGAAGGGACTTTCAAAGGTCATCTAGTCCAACCCCCCTGCAAGAAGCAGGGACATCCCTGACTAGATCAGGTTGCTACACTACAGTACACACTGTACTCGAAGAGCAGGTTCGGGAACATCTGAGGAACTTGAAGGTGCACAAGTCCATGGGACCTGATGAGATCCATCCATGGGTCCTGATGATCCATGGGGCCAGTGACGGATGAAGTTGCCAAGCCGCTGGCCATCGTATTTGAGAAGTCGTGGTGGTCTGGTGAGGTCCCCGATGACTGGAAGAGAAGGAACATAACCCCTATTTTTAAAAAGGAGGACCTGGGCAACTACAGGCCGGTCAGGCTCACCTCTGTGCCTGGCAAGGTCATGGAGCAGATTCTCCTGGAAACCACACTAAGGCACATGGAGAGCAAGGAGGTGATTGGTGACAACATCACCAAGGGCAGATCGTGCCTGACCAATTTGGTGGCCTTCTATGACAGGGTGACAGCATTGGTGGACAAGGGACGAGCAATGAATATTATCTATCTGGACTTGTGCAAGGCATTTGACCCTGTCCTGCATGACATCCTTCTCTCTAAACTAGAGAGGCACGGGTTCGATGGATGGACCACTCGGTGGATAAGGAGTTGGCTGGATGGCTGCACTCAGAGAGTGGTGGTCAACGGCTCAATGTCCAAGTGGAGACTGGTCATGAGTGGCGTCCCTCAGGGGTCCATGTTGGGCACGGCCCTGTTCAACATCTTTGTTGGCAATATGGACAGTGGGATAGAGTGCACCCTCAACAAGGTCGCCGATGACACCAAGCTGTGTGGTGCTGTCGACACGCTGGAAGGGAGGGATGCCATCCAGAGGGACCTGGACAGGCTGGAGAGGTGGGCCCGTGCCAACCTCATGAAGTTCAACCAGGCCAAGTGCAAGGTCCTGCAGCTGGGTCGTGGCAATCCCAGGCACAAATACAACCTGGGCGGAGAATGGATCGAGAGCAGCCCTGAGGAGAAGGACTTGGGAGTGGTGGTGGATGAGAAGCTCAACATGAGCCAGCAATGGCTCAGAAGGCCAACCGCATCCTGGCCTGCATCAAGAGGAGTGTGGCCAGCAGGTCGAGGGAGGTGATTCTGCCCCTCTACTCTGCCCTGGTGAGACCCCACCTGGAGTACTGTGTCCAGTTCTGGAGCCCCCAACATAAGAAGGACATGGACCTGTCCGAGGGAGTCCAGAGGGGGGCGACAAAGATGATCAGAGGGCTGGAGCACCTGTCCTATGAGGACAGGCTGAGAGAGTTGGGGCTGTTCAGCCTGGAGAAGAGGAGGCTCCGGGGAGACCTGATAGGGGTCTTCCAGTACCTCAAGGGGGCCTACAAGAAAGATGGGGACAGGCTGTTCAGTAGGGCCTGTTGTGATAGGATGAGGGATAATGGTTTTAAAATAGAGGGAGGTAGATTTATATTAGACATTAGGAAAGAGTTGTGGAACTGGAACAGGTTGCCCAGAGAGGTGGTGGATGCCCCATCCCTGGAAACATTCAAGGACGTTTTTGGATGAGGGTCTGAGCAACCTGATCTAGTCAGGGTTGTCCCTGCTCCTTGCAGGGGGGTTGGACTAGATGATCTTTGAAGGTCCCTTCCAACTCTAACCATTCTATGATTCTATGACTCCTATGCACTGTAATCTCCAAAGAACAATGGATTTAATTCTATGGTAAGATCATTATATTACTTCTGATGTTGCATCCAATTGGAAACCATTTTGCCACCGTGACTCATCACAATTCACACACTTTCCTAGAGTCTTCAGACTGAATAACAAAATAAACAAAAAAGGTGTACCATCTATTCAGACATTTAAATAAGCAGGTACATTTTCAAAAGTGGTGAGTATTTCCTGGTGGAATTAATCCTTGTGCCTAAATAGGCAGATGGATTTCTAAGAGCCCAGTGCCTGCATCTCCTATGGAGAACAAAAGAAAATGACCACTTATTTCAGCAGTACATCTTGAAAACCTGACACCTTTGTTTTGTTGGCTAAGTAAGAGTTTAGCTCCTTTGGAGATATATCCAATGTGAGTATTGAACACGTTGGAAAATTTGGCTGTGTTCAAAGCTCTATTTAATATGTGGGAAATGGGACTAGTTTTTCTTTGTTTTGTTTGTAAAATTTAAGAACTAATTCTCAAATATAGGGGGATGCTTTTTGTGTTGGTATTTCTTGAGTGGGTAGCAGTAGAAAAGATTCGAGGGCCTTGGTATACACATTAGTATTGAAATAATTGTCAGCAAAATGACACTAATTCTCAAATTTGCATGTAAATCCATGTTATCAGTCATTACAGAGCTGGTGTGAAGCAGTGAGTAGCTGTATTTCCAGATGAAATAATAGACTGCAGACATGCTGAATGTTTTGTGCTGATGGTGAGCTATAAAAAGTCTGGTGATAGTGATTACCATCTTAGGAAAAACACCCCTCAGGAGGATATGAGGTTTTATTTTCAAGGGTAAGTATTCCCCTCTCCAGAAATACTGTTTTGCCATGACAAATCATCTACATGTTCCAGTAAGCAGATTTTCCAAATTGTATCTTTGCTACATACTTATCCCATTAGCACAGTCACCTTGTCATTCATACACTGTATATGACCACTTCTGAAACATTTACACTGTGTTTGGCTGGCTGGTTGCTGCTTACTCAGTGGCAGGATTATTGATTGTAGGAGCTTATTAAGAAAGTATTCAGCAATAAGGTATGAGATAATTCAAAAGGTGAAGCTGGCAATTATATAGGGATCAGGGGGATTATTATATACTGGGCCTGGGTAAATATGACTGATTGCTGTGGCACTACTGTGATGACTGTTTGAATTAAAATGTATCATTATTGATTTTTTGGTTGTTTTTTAATTGTATTTTAAGCCTGTATCTTTTTAATGCAAACAGCCTATTCTACACTGCAGCTAGAATATGCTACTGTAACTTACTGATTTATTAATATATTCCTCTATTAAAATATTTTCATCTCTTGGTACAGGCTTTTTCTTAATTTTCACTCTGCTGCTGCTATTTGAATGAGACACAAATCATGTACCTTATTTTGAATTCTACCTCTTCCTCTGTTGCCACTGTTACACTGACTCTGTCATAAATGAGTGATTTACATCACTTAAGGAACCACTATCAAAAGCATTAGCAAAAGTGATTTAATATGATGTTGTAAAAGTGAAACAAAAGTGATCAGAGAGCTGGAGCACCTCTCCTATGAGGATAGGCTGAGCGAGCTGGGGCTGTTCAGCTTGGAGAAGAGAAGGCTCCGGGGAGACCTTATAGCGACCTTCCAATACCTAAGGGAGGCCTACAGGAAAGATGGGGAGAAACTCTTCAGCAGGGCCTGTTGTGATAGGACAAGGTTTTAAAATAGAGGGAGGTAGATTCAGACTAGACATTGTCACCAAAATCGGGAATCAAGCTCCTTAACACCAATGTAGCATTAAGAAGCAGGCATTCTTTATTGCGGCGCTGGATGCACAGGAGATCCTTCCACCTAGCGTGCATGCTGGTCTAAAATTCCAGACAGAATATATTCAGTAACCATAATCATCAACAATTCCTGAAATATTGATACATAGTCATTAATTTTCCTATAAATTATTATCATATTCCCCACCCACTTGCACATGCTCAGTCTTTTGAGTTGAGGGTTGTCTGGTGGTCCTGGGGGTCGTCAGGGCACCCCCTCCTTGAATTCGCTGGTTGAACTTTCCTTAAAATCTCCATATATGGTCTTGAGAACAGGTCACGGTATTCCTTGATTTCTTTCTACCTCCAAAGTAGTGGCTTAAGTACTGTTTCATATTTCATCCTTGAGGCCTACCTTTGTTTTACCATCCCTCTAAATTACCCCAGATATGCTAGGCTAACTTTTAACAAATGAAATAATAGCTTTCTAAACAATCCTAAAACTAGCAGTTCATTCTAAGGATTAATAGATTACATATGAAGTCTAGCCTCTGTGGCTGCAGTTACAAAGACAGCAAAAACCGCCTAATATTTCTACATTTTTCAAAAATCATATTGTTCTAAAATTATATTGCTTAATTATTTTGTGTCATATAATTTTTCAATGAGGGTGGTGAAACACTGGAAAAGCTTGCCCAGAGAGGTGGTGGGTGCCCCATCCCTGGAAATATTCAAGGCCAGGTTGAACAGGGCTCTGAGCAACCTGATTTAGTTGGAGATGTCCTTGCTCCTTGCAGGGAGGTTGGACTAGATGATCTTTGAAGGTCGCTTCCAACCCTAACTATTCTGTGATTCTATGATTCTACGATTCTATGAGAGTGTCTTCATATTGTTGGAGTTGGTTAGCCATGCCAGTGTGCGTTGTCATCTTTCCAACTCCTTGCTGCCAATGAGTTGGTGTACGATGATGGTACACTCTGTACAAACTTCTGCCACATTGATTGGGAAAATTCAGTTTCATCTGGATCTACGAACGTCCACGGCCATCCAGGTTATGATAAATGAGCTCCCAAACAGCTAATTCCCTCATATTCTGAATACCTATCTCCATCGTGGTCAGCTTGCTTGGGTGGCGTATAATATCTTCCTTGGAGAAATACTTGTCCCTCACGCCTGACAGGAGTAATCTCTAGAGGCTACAGGCTTCTGTCTCTCTTCCAATCACCCTGTCAATGGCTGCTTCTCTAGACAGGGATCCCAGCTGCCTGGCTTCCCTACCTTCTAATTCCAGGCTATTGGCCTTGCTGTCCCAACATCGGACCAACCAGGTGACAAGTTGCTCACCTTGTTTCTGGCTGAAATCTTTCTCCCCGTTCACTCAGTGATAGGGATTGGATGACTACCTCTGCTTCTGCCTCTCCCTGTTCTTCCGATGTTCCTGCTTCCTCATCACCTTTCACTATGTAAACTGATTTTTTTTTGTGTGTATTTCTTCTGTACAGGGGCAACTCATACTGCCACAGGTTGGGTTTTTTTGTTCATCTGAGGTACTGCTTGCTGGAGTTTGAGTAACCACAGTGCCCGTCGTGGGAGTTGAAACAACTGCAGTGCCTGTAGTGGGGAATGGGGTAGCTGCAGTGCCTGCTGTAGGGGCTGAAGTAACCTCAGTGACCATAGCTGTGGTGCTTTTTGTGGGGGCTGAAGTGACGCATCTGTAGCGGGGACTGGATTAGCCACAGTATCTGTAGAGGGGACTGGAGTATCCTCAGTGTCTGCTACCATGTTTGGAATATTTGCAGTCCCTGTTGCTCTCTGACTAGAGCTATTGTGCTGAGGGACTGGAATATAGGGTAAGCCTGTTTGCTTTATGAATTTGCAGTTCCACAGTTAATTGAATGCGGCTCTACAAGGCAGACAAGTAAGATGGGCTGCAGTTTTATCAGACAGAGATTTGCTTTTCCAGTCTTCTTTAAAAAAAAAGATACAAATCCAGACTATTTTTTTAGACTCCCGTCTGGACTGGTTTTTTTTTGTTTGTTTTATACTTTAGTATAAGCTCAAGTGTGTCAATTAAAACAATGAGTTACTCAGACTATTATAGGAAATAGAGGCTTAAAGTTGAAATCATAGGAGCTGTTTCTTCGTATATTGGCAAGAATCTGGTTTTCTATTGAGGTGACTGTCCCAGTAACTGCAACTTTTTGCAGGCAGGCATGTGATTTTTTCCACCCAAATTTTGGATCTGAATCAAGAAGCAGTGTAACCTGCTTTCAGAAAAGTTATTTGGCTGGTTTACTAGGTAGAACACGATCCTTACTCTAGCTGTCTGCATGGCTTCTGGCTGGAGTTAGTGAGTCTTTGGCCAGCTTGAAGTTCAGTAAGAAAAAGCTCTTATTTGCCTTCAAAGTAGACACATTGCTAAAGTCATATACAGAAAAGCTGACTGCTATTTTCTCAAAAAACAACAACAACAAAAAAAAAGGAAAACCAAAACCTCAGTAGTTAAAATATTTAGACAAAAGTATAACTCTTATAAATATGCCAGTAGTGATAATCCTCTCCTTGATTCTTGACTCCAGGGTAGGATTTCCGATTGGAGTAGGGAGGAACCAGAGGTTTGGTAGTTTAACCACTTCACTGCATTTTGAAAAACTCCTACTTAGATTATGCTTTTTTTTTTCTCTCTCTGTTCCAGATTACAGATCTGTATTTCAGGGGATGGTCTTATTTCTGTAACATTACAAAGAATCAGACTACCACTGGCTTTAGAACAGTTTAGCCACTCTGTAGTAACCACCCTCATGGAAAGTCTGTCAATAGAGGTAAGCTGCTTTTCATTCATTGTGAGATAGTGGTATGCCTGACAGTAGCTACCAAGCACAACTAGAATAGAATAAGTAGAGACTTGACCTTAAATGGTATTAAACTGTTTGGGTAGTGGTATTGTTGTTGTCCCACCTCCTGGCAGCTGTTTTGTGTCTTTCTCTCTATGGTGAGGATGAGGGAAATGTGTGTTGAATTTGAGGTTTTCAGAATGGGAATTGGAAACCTTGAAAACTTTGAGGTGGAAAATAGTTACTGCACAAGAGGAAAAGAGAAAGATGAGTTTGATCTGCTTCAGTAGAGTATGCCAGGTATGTAAAATCTTTTATGAAGACAGCAACTTTTTTTCAGGAAAGCTGTTTGAGAAAACTGTTATGAAGTGCAACTATGAAATGTTGCTAATGCCCCACCCTGCAATCACCATGTGGACAATAAGAGGGATGTTGTATAAGAAAACAAAGCAAACTGTCTTGCTAGTCAACTTTGAGTTTGAAGTGGAACCTTATTTGGTGATGTTACTGTTCTGATAATTTCAGAATGTCTTGAAAAGCTCTAAAATTCTTAAAGAGTGAATAGTCAAGTGAGTTCAAGGGATTTGCTATATTTTGCACCTGTAACATCACTGCAAATAATTAAAATGTACCTACTTCCATTCCATGATGCTTCAACACTGATACAGAACGTTTCAACTAATTTTTTAAAACCATATCTCACTGAGAAGATTTCTTACTCCAAACAGATCTTTAATCTATGTAAGTCCCCAAGGAGGGAAGTTTTTACAACATATATTGCAGAATTTATCCAATGTTTTGAAAGAATATCACAAAGACTGGCAAAATCTTTCTGTTCTTGATTTCCTACATGTAACAGGATTCCTCGACTTGCAGAGAGAATAGGGAGTTGCAAATTATCAGGTTAACACTCCAAAATCTAAACAAATCTTTGGTGTATTTGAACGGAGGTTGGGACAGCCAGTCTGGGACATACTAATGGAATTGAGAAAGTATTTTCCTAACAGTCCACACTCCTACCACTTTGAAATCTGCTGGGCAAAGTACCATGGGATAAAGCGCTGGTGGAGGAGGGGCCTGAGAAAGCTGCTTAATATTCAAGGATCACCTCCTCCAAGCTCAGGAGCAATGCATCCCAAGAAAGAGGAAGTCAAGTAAAAATGTCAGATGGCCTGCAAATATGAACACGAAGACCCTGAACCAACTGGAAAAAAAAAAAAAAAAAAAAAAAAAAAAAAAAAAAAAGGAAGCCTACAGAGGGTAGAAGCAAGGACAGGTAGCATGGGAAGATTAGAGAGGTTGTCTGAGCAGCCAGGGATCAGGTAAGGAAAGCTAAAGATCTGACAAAATTAAATCTGGACAGGGACATCAAGGACAACAAGAAAAGCTTCTTTAGGTGCGTCTGGAATAAAAGGACAACCAGGGAGAATGTGAGCCTTCTCCATAAGGAAAGAAGAGACCTGGTTACCTAGGACATGGGGAAGGCTGAGGTACCCAATGACTCTTTTTTGCCTCAGTCTTCATGAGAAAGGGCTCTAGCCACATCACCCAAGTTGCGGAAGGCAAAAGCAGGGACAGGGAGAATGAAGAACTGCCCACTGTAGAGGAAGAGCAGATTCCAAATGATCTAAGAATCTTGAAGGTGCACAAGTGCATGGGACCTGGTGAGATGCATCCATGGGTCCTGAGGGAACTGGTGGATGAAGTTGCCAAGCTGCTGTCCATCATATTTGAGAAATCGTGGCAGTCTAGTGAGGTTCCCACTGAATGGAAAAGGGGAAACGTAACCCCCATTTTTAAGAAGGGGAACAAGGAAAACCCAGAGAACTACAGACGAGGAGAAACTTTTTAGCAGGACCTGTTGGGATAGGACAAGCAGAAATGGTTTTAAAATAGAGGGAGGTAGATTCAGAGTAGATATAAGCAAGACCTTTTTTTTCACACTGAGGGTGGTGGAACACTGGAACAGGTTGCCCAGAGAGGTGTTAGATGCCCCATGCCTGGAAACATTCAAGGCCAGGTTGGATGAGGCTCTGAGCAACCTGATCTGGTTGGAGATGTCCCTGCTCCTTGCAGGGACCTTTAAAGGTCTCTTCCAACCCAGCTATTCTATGATTCTAAATTGTAAGTGAGAGAAATAAAATCCTCTAGTTAGATGCCCGGTACAGTTAGCATGCCTCAGTTGTCTTTATAGCCATGTCTCTGTGCTCTTGTGAAACTTCTGCAAATGACTTAAATGTTTTTCATTGGTGATTCTCATAATTTTGGAGGCATTAAGGAAGTTTAACTGTGTGGTATCTTGAGTCAACTGCTGTGGATTTGGCTCCAGATGAAGCTGAAACCTCTATGCCTCATGAGACTGAAGAATGAATCTGAGATGTGGTGGTTTGTGAGGGGTGAACTCCTGAAGGTCTGGTTGCTTTGCTCAAATCTCCAAGCTCTGCTATCTTACACTTCAGCTGTCCTCCCAACACTTGCTGGTTACATAGTTATGGATGGTGACAAGGCTGCAGTCTGTCTGTGCCAGAGCCCTGAGTGGCTTGCTGCAGAGAGAGGAATTCAGTGTGGTGTGGTGCTATGTGAAAGATCTTGAGATCTTGTCTCCTCTGACAAGCAGCAGTTCTCTCTCCTGTCCTCCATTCCTAAGACAAACACACCTGGTCTCTCAGCTTAGGCCTAACAAAAGTTAATTCTGTCTGCATTGCAGCGAAATAAGTTTCTTTCTGTACAATGGAAGTTTCCCCTTGCAATTCAAGAGACTTGTGAAATCCTCTTTGTTTCACATAACCAGTGCTTGCTTATATCCATCTCCACCTCCTTACATTTCTTTGTAGAAGGAAAGTTAATGGGGATGTTTGGAATAAAGTGTTCTTTTCATCTCCTACTTCACACGCCTGTAATCTTCACCACCATGTTCTTGCCTCTGTGGTATGTCTTACCAGGACTCTGGGGGTTTGCTTGGATGCTCAAAACAAGATCCTGTTGTAGTATTTGGACCTCTTCCTGATTAAAGTTAGGCTATGGATTCCATAGTAATATCACGGTCAAAGATTCACTGAGGCCAAAGCAAAGACCTGTGCTCCCTTTTCAAATCCACATCCACATTTTCCTCCTCAGCCTATGTGGTGAAGGCCGTAGATAACTATATAAGGTGTGTTCTGGAAAATCTGAAAGGCCTATGAATCAGTGAACATCTTCCCTTCTCAGCCCTGAGGAACAGATGGACTGGAAGATATAAGGCATCAGTAATTTATAAATGGCTGGGACAGCGCTTCACTTAAATAAAACAACACACAGCATAGAAGACATGGTTTGAGCCTTGTTCCGGGACCTCCACTGCTGAATTCTTCCATGCAGTGTATAAAGGAGTCACTTCTGACTCTTTGTGTCTAGCCTCCGATGAATAATGTATTTAAATGCTTTAGGTGTAATTGCTACGAATAGACAGTGGATAGGACTAAAGAAATAGGTCTCTTACATGTAATCTCCAAACTTATTTCAGTGTGTTGGAAAAGTGTAGCATGTACTACAGTTTTGAATGTTATAGCTTGGCAATTTCAGAGAAGTATTTGAATTTTAATTATCAACTTTGACCAAAATTAATTTGCTAGATGATCTTACTTCTGATTATTTTCACCTGGATATAGCAAAATAAATACTTTATGCTTTCTTCAGACATTTCAGTATCTAATTTGTTGCAATATATCCATTTAAATGCTGCAGTTTAATAGATTTCTACATAGTTTCCTGGCCTGAAGTCTTTAGCACTGCTGTCATTTTGTTTCATATTCTTAAGGTTTTTTTAATTATAATTGTGTTGTGTAGAAGTGAAATCAAGGCTAAGAAGTAATTTTGTGTTTCATAGGATTTGCACTTAATTACTGTTAGAAAGACTATATTCTGACTTTCCACATTTTTTTTCTCAATTACTTTCTCCTGTGTTCAGCTTGCTCGAGTGTCATTGATGCACCAATACATAAATAACAAATATTGAGAGATAATTGTTGAAATTTTTTTGATAGACTGATGGAAGAAGGTAAAGCAAACTCAGTAACCTGTGTTCTAATGGCTGCCACTGAACTGTATTGCGTCTATGGGAAGACGACTTAGTGATTTAAGTAGTATTGTCTCACTGGTGGGCAGTGCTCCAAAGCTAGCTGCTTTCTATCCTGTGTGCCACGTTTTCTGGGGAACAATTTTCCCAGAAACAGTACAGAAGTGCCAAACATGGCTGAGATACAATGTGTGAGTTAAGGACTGCTGCTAACTAGGGTTGGAGTGGACTCCAGGTTTGAGACCTGGAATGAGAAAGTGTTTGGTTCCTGCAAGGCTGTCTAGAAAGCTTTGCTCTTCTTGGCCATGTGCACAGGGTGAGGCATATATCCCTCTACAATGGCTTTTGTAGCAATGGCTGCATTTCAGCTGAAGTTTTAGCTTTTCAGATGCAGGTGTATTGCTGCTGCTTTGAAAATTCTTTTATCTATATGATTTGTGGCCTCATTGGTGCTGGCTATCTCATTATACTTCTTGGTTCTCTGCTACAGTTTAATGCATGGTATTCTGGTACTAGTTGCTTGTTCTTATCTTCCACTAGCAAGTGGAAGAATTTAACAGTATTAAAAGTCCCCATTTCCTTAGATCCATGTGAAATTAAATGCTAGAAACCATCCATTATTCTCATTTTCCTTACTCAGAAGAATTAGAAATGTGTTTCTAGTAAGCGACATAAATATAACTTGATTATGTACAGCTGCTGAAGAGGCAATTGTTATAGTCATATAATGCTTAAAGAAGTGAGCAGCATTTTCCTAAGACTTTTTATCTTTATCGTGCTGTTACTAAATGGAGCTGGTTGCATTCTGGATCATTTCTGGTCAAAAAGCATCTTTGAGATGCACAGAATAAAGCTCTCTCAGGCATTATTTACCCGTGGGGTTTAAAAAGTACCAAAGCTCAGTGATGCAAATGGACATAATATAAAAAGCTTAGGCTGCAGGTCCATGTTTGCCTTAATCTACAGAAGTACAGGCTCTTAGTGAAAGAGGTGGTGCCTCACTGACTGGCCTCTTGTTTCCTCTCTTATCTCCCTTATCAGGTTTGTGCATCTCAGTAGCAGCCTCAAGGACATATCTGGTTGGAAACTAATTTATCATCCTTTATGTTGTGTACAAATGAATGCAAGTATGAATGAGGTCAGAAGGGAGATCTGGGCAGTCCTTTCTGGTAGCAGCCTGCTCTGTACTTGGGGGTATGTGGCTATAGAACTCTCTCTTCAGCCACTGACACCAGTATTATATTTGAAAAATTAAGTTACTGTTCAATGACTGTTGGTTTTAGGAGCTTCTGGTTTTAGCTACTCAGTTGCAAAATCTCAAAAAAAAAAATTACATGGTGGTTTTTTTCACCTAGTTTCCTCCTGTTGATAAATTCAACAATATATGCTTTCAAAAATTAAAATCTATAGAGGATATAGCCTTGAATTTAGAGATAAATATAATAAAGAAAATGTTAGATATGTGATAGTCAGGTGGAGTTGGGAGTGGAGGCGATAAGGCAAAAAATATGTTAAGGGAAAAGATTGTCTTTTTTCTTTTCTGTGAGTGAGAAGTTTCTATCAACTGTTCTTTTTTACAATGACTAGCATTAAAGGATTGTGATCTTCAGTAATTTACCTCTAGGCACATTCTTTGGGACATTACAAGGGATATGCAGGCATGTAAATTGTGCTGCTTACACATCCTTTTCCCTTGAGCGTGTCTGTTTTCCTGAGGTGAGTGGATGTAGTGTTCTGGGCAGCCAGGAGTTGTATACTGTTCTGTGTTGTACCATGCTATGTACCAGTGAACAATAAGATGTTTACTTATGCATGTATCATTACACTGGGTAGCATAGATCTACTTATGTAAGAACCAAAACTAAGAGGAATTTGGTTGATGTAAAGATACCTTTTTGGAACCTGTGGATTTTGGTGTGCTTAGGTGCATCAGATATATACAAAATACATTTTTAAATTGCTAGCTCTTACTTTTATCTGCCATCAGTGGTATGTTCAGTCCCTTAATGTTCTTCCTTATTTTAAGTACTTTTAACTAACTAACTCCCTTAGTTTTGCATTACCTTTATGCTCCTCCAGCACATTGCTTATGCCATTTCCAGGTCTTACATGGCTGTATGTAACAAGTAACGAACAAGTCACATCAGACCTAGTGCAAAACATGGAAAGGCCTTCATCTTTTGAGAAAAGAAAAAGAAAAATTCCACTGCCACAGCTAATTTTTGTCACTTCATGACTACCCGCTCTGCTGGGAAGCATGAAATCATCTCGATTCCTAGAGTTTGTGAACCAGTGAAGAAGCCAGTGCTAGCAAGCGGATTTCTTTTGTGCTCTGCAAAAGCACAAATAGGCTGAAGCTTTCTTTGAAAGCAGAATACCAGATACTCAGAAGTTCCCTCTGTCTGGGGAAATGTTGTCATATACCTTTTGTTGTCATATACCTTTTATTCAGAATTATTGTTCCGGTACTTTCCTCTCTTAACATTTGTCTAACGAACATGGTTTTCACCTCCAGTGTGGTTCATGTTAATGGTGGAAGGAGGTAGGGATAATGGCATGAAAATTTTATTCAGTTGTATGACTTATTCTGCATAAAACTAATATCTGGGAGACTGTGAGCTACATAAAATATACACAGTGAGTGGGGTGGTTGTAATATTTTATCATGCAGGGTCTGCTCGTCTTGTCACTAAGAAAAAAATCTATTCAGTTGTTATTTGGATAGGCTTGACTTTTGCTTCTTTTTAGTCAAATCCAAGCTGAGCCCTACAAGCCAGAGGCCGAATCAATACCACACTTACTGCTCCATTAATCCTCCTTTGCTAGTATTTCTCTCTCATCTTTCCAGGAGACTGTTGTTACCTCAGAGCAGATAATTGATTTTTCTGGGTAATAAATGCAGCAGCTTATCAGTGATATTTCCCACGTACTCCTGTACTCCAGGTCCCCATCAGGGTTTGACAGATCAGAGATGGTTTCTGATTATTCCAAAGCAGGAATGCGTAAAATGCTGTTCCCTCAGAGGAAATAAAACTACCTGCACATTAGAAATGCTGACAACATTACAGAGTCACCATGCTTCCTTTCATCTACCAGTTTGGAAATCGGTATTGGTTTTTTCCTTAGCAGTGCCCATCCCAGAAGTTTCCCAAGCACTGTGGTGGAGTTTAGACTGGGTTCAGCATTGTAGCAGGACTCCTGGGTGGGCAAGGAGATGAGGTGCTTAAGAAAGAAAAAGTTGTGTGGTCTTTCTCATGCAGACAGTGAAGGGCATGCAATTCCTTCATCAGTGTATGCTGTTTGTCCTTCTTGTGCCGGTTGCCCTAGGGATTCAACAGCTCTGTTGCAGATCTTTGATGGGCTGGCTCTTCAGTTGTGTGCTTGTTGGCTTGGAGATCTCTGTTTGCCCAGCTAGGATTTGGCTGGATGGTAGATAGCCCATAAAATTCATAACTACTGAATCCTGAACAGTTTGATGTGTACTGAGCATTAATTTCTATGTGAAATGAAGGAATTTGGCATCTTTCAGAAATGCCTGTGATGAAGGAAGAAGCCCACCATCTCCAGGGGTGTTGCAGTCCCACAGAACATAAAAACCAGCACAGTTAACATAGAGTTAATGACATTTAATGTTTTAAATTGTCAAGTCAGATCTTGAATATGAGGAGAAACAAGAACAGCAAAAGAGCACTCTCTTGACGAAGTATTTGTCACAGACTTTTACATGAGATCTTACTACAGCATTGTATTTATTGCATATGGTGTTTTGCTGCATTGTAACATTATGAAATACTGAACAAAAAAGATTGCTAGATATGTTTTCACATGATGTGATATGTCTTCAATAGTTTTGTTTGATTTCATTTGTCCAATAAGTCCAGATATAATTTCTGCTTCTGTGTAAACTCCCTATGAATTATGTTCTTGTCACTGAGGCAAATTTAACTCAATAGATTTATTTTATGTTTATACTGATATACTTGGGGGAGAAAAGTGATACGTACTTTATGCAGTGGCAATATGTGCAAGAGATGAAACAATGAGAGGAAGGCAGAAGTTGCTTGTTGCTTCTTAGCTCTACAATTAGTTTCAAGGTGCACCAGGACCTCTTTTTGAGCAGAGGAAAGCAGCTTCTGGTGAACTGCTGGTTTCATAACTATATTGTTTGAGAAGTTTTTTAAATTTTAAAGTGTTTCTTGAGCATGTAGCATTAATCTGTAGCTGCCATTTCTCTATGCCTGGCCCAGCAATTGTTAATGCTGTTATGAACAGCATGGTCTTAGAAAAACACAGCTTGCTTGTTTGTTTGTTTCATTGCTTTTTTTTTTTTTTTTTTTTTTTTTTTTTTTTTTTTTTTTTTTTTTTTTTTTTTTTTTTTTTTTTTTTTTTTTGTAACGTTTCATGGCATATTGGTCTCCTTCATTGCAATGGAGAAGTGGTACAGTAACTGGCAAGGGAAAAAACCCCAAACAACTCATTGAGCATGCTCCATTAAGTTTATTATAATACTAAATTAAGGTTTGTCTTGATGCAGTATGTAAACATGTGGGAAAAGATAATTAATGCCTGCTCTTTTCTCATCAGTAAGTCCAAGTGAAATACAGTGATGGAAGAAAAGTGGAGAGTTGGTTGGTTGGTTTTTTTTTATTTTTTAAAATTATTTCAACCATGAGTTTCTTTTCTAGAAAATTTAACCCCCAATTGATTTGTTGTGTCACTCAGGTATCCCTTATCTGGCAAAAGAAAGAACCTCAGTCCTGCGGGTGCTCAGTGAGTATATTTTGTAAGTGCAAGGCTCAAACAACACTGCTTTTTTTTTCTAACTAAAAGTAGCAGAAACTTTGACAGATTCTCGAGGTCTGCTTGTGGTATAAAGAAGGCTAGGTGTGTTTTGTAATGGAGAGTACAGTCAACATGAAGGCTGCTCAAAATCTTGTTTTGTTGCTTTTTCATTTGAAAAGGGAACATGGTGGTATGAAAGATGGGGGTAAAATACAGTTTTCTCACTCCTTGGTTTTTTGAAATTTGATTGTATATTATGCAATGAAAATCCAGCTTGTCTTTGTAAAAATGAGATGTTTCTGTGGGTGTTGTGGAACTGTATCAGAGTACTTCCCTGCCAAGTGTCAGGCATTCAAGCAGGTGACCAGAAAAAAATCACTGTGGAGAGCAGCTGAGAGGGTTGCTAGCGTGAAGGAGAGCCATACAGACAGAGCACAAGCCTCCTGTGTATGTTACCAACTGGGTTCTAGTTCCCAAAATGATGTCTGGGGAGCTGAAGAAGCGAGACTGAGCTTCAGTTTTCCACTCAGAGACCATGGATCTTCCCCTCCTTGCAGTTCCAGTGAGAAGAGAAATGCATGACATACCAGAGTTGCTCAGGTCCTTTTGTGATAAAGGCTAGAGATGTCACCTCATTTCAAATAGCAGATGAGAAATAGCTTTGTGCAGCAACTGCAAATACACCTTAGGAGAGTGATGATGCTTATCTCAAACTTATCCTGGAGTTAAGGACACTATTCCATCCTCCTTCCTGAGTCTGCATAAATGAGAGAGGCAGTCATTGGTTTTGTATGTGTACATGAATGCATAATAATAAATGTATTTAATATAAAAAAAAAGACAGGAAAACAGAGGTTTAGGATGTGTTACATTTCAAGATGTTTGTAGAAGCTCACTTGCCTCTTTCTCCTGTACCTGTTATGAAATACTATAAACTGAAACTTACAAGAAGGGCGTATATATATTATTTTTTTTCCTACTGGCCTCTGACTCATCCATTGCACAGGTGTACTTGATTCAGGGAGCTGCAACACAGCTGGTGGTTTGCTTCAGAAAACCTGGCCTGACTTTTTTTGTTATTGAGAAAGTCACTTAATTTTTTCATGAATGGGAACTATGAGGTCTTAATTTTTTTCATATTTCTAGCTTGAAAGTGTGTGGTCTGTTTTGCAGAGATTCTGAACAGTTACCACTACTATTAAAGCTACTAAGAGATCTTCTTTGTGTGTGTGAAATGCTGTATAATGTTAAACATCATAAAAAAAATCAGGCAGTAATTTAGGAATCTGCTCATTTTAGATACTTTTAACTCCAACTCTCTCTGCTTTATGTTTTGGTAAGATAGCAAAAACCACTTGCAGGCTTCATAAAGTTTGATGAAGTAAAAAATAGTTCATATTTACAAAGCTGTCAGATGTTAACAGTGATTACAGTAGAGAAGCAGCCTAGCAGCCATTAATAATTTTGCCTTCAGAGCAGGACTTAATCAGTGCTCAGTAAATGAATGTTGGCATTCTCACGGAATAGGTTAGAGGAGACAGGCACTCCTTCATTAAGCAGTGTCCTAAAAAATCTAAATCTCTTCTTAAAACATGGGTGAAGCTTTGACTCCACTGAGGAATATCTCCATTTAGTGAAGACTGCATTCACAGTTAAAATGAACAATTCAAGTGTAAAAATAAAAGATAACTTTATTTGCAGTAGTGTTACCTCTATCTTCCTCAAATGAGAACAAGAGAAAGAATAAATGAATGCAGAATAAAGAGTTCTGATTATCATCTCTCTTTTTTTTTGCAACCTGATTTGCACATGCAGCTTTCCAGATTTTCCTCCTGGAACAGACAATAATTACTATAATACAACAATTATAAAGAAAACACACATATCTGTTTCCATTACAAAGTACCTAGATGCTTTTTATGTATGTCACTATATAATATAATCGTTTCTGCTTTTTAAATCTGCCTGGAAAAAATAATTTTGCATCCATACTTACCCATGTCACTATTAAATAATAATTAACATAATATTAAAAGCATGTGGAGCTTATTGGTCCTGTTTCCCGTCTGAAATACTTATCTGTGGGAGACTGTTGAGCTCGTTTTAATTTGCATTTTTACAATATGTTATGATCCAACATTATGATCTTCTACACATTGCCTGGTTTTTTTTTTTTTCTACAAAGTATTAATTCCATTGTCCAGATATCTGCCCATCATCATATTCCTCTTAAAGTGCTCTTAAACTCATTCTCTAATTTCAGTCAAACTGGCCTTACTCTTACAAGTTCTGTGAAAATTGGCAAGAAGGTGCCAAATATCCTCCCTGTGGCAACAGCTAGGAGAATTTGACTCTTAGCACTTTTGCTTTAGAATCATAGAATGGTTTGAGTTGGAAGGGACCTTTAAAGGTCATCTAGTCCAACCTCCTTGCAAGGAGCAGGGACATCTCCAACTAGATCAGGTTTCTCAGAGCCCTGTCCAGCCTGGCCTTGAATGTTTCCAGGGATGGGGCATCCACCACCTCTCTGGGCAACCTGTTCCAGTGCTCTACCATCCTCATTGTAAAAAAATATCTCGCTTATATCTAGTCTGAATCTACCTCCCACTATTGTAAAACCATTACCCATTCCCCTATCAGAACAGATCTTGCTAAAAAGTTTCTCCTCGTCTTCTTATAAGCCCCCTTTAAGTATTGAAAGACCGCAGTAAGGTCTCCCTGAAGCCTTCTCTTCTCCAGGCTGAACAATTCCAACTCTCTCAGCCTGTCCTCATAGGAGAGGTGCCCCAACCCTCTCATCATCTTCGTGGCCCTCCTCTGGACCCTCTCCAACTGGTCCATGTCCTTCTTATGTTGGGGGCTCCAGAGCTGGACACAATACTCCAGGTGGGATCTCATGAGAGCAGAGAGGCAGAATCACCTCCTTTGACCTTCTGACCATACTTCTTTTCATGCAGCTCAGGATGTGGCTGGTTTTCTGGGCAGCAAGTGCACATCGCTGGGTCATGTTGAGCTTTCCATCAACCAATACCCCCCAAGTCCTTCTCCTCAGGGCTACTCTCTATTCTCCGCTCAGCCTGTATTTGTGCTTACAATTGCCCTGACTCACATGCAGGACCTTGCACTTAGCCTTGTTGAACTTCATGAGGTTTGCATGGGCTCACCTCTCCAGTCTGTCAAGGTCCTTCTGGATGGCATCCCTTCCCTCTAGTGTTTTGAGTGCACCACACAGTGTGGTGTCATTGTAGAACTTCTTGAGAGTGCACTCTATCACACTGTCCATGTCACCAACAAAGATGTGAAACAGCACCTGACCTCTGAGAAATGCCACTCATTACCAGTCTCCACTTGGACATCGAGTCATTGACCACCACTTTTTGAGTACAACCATCCAGCCAGTTCCTTATCCACCCGTTAGTCTGTCCATCAAATCCATGTCTTTCTAGTTTGGAGACAAGGATGTCATGTAGGACAGTGTCAAATGCTTTGCACAAGTCCAGGTAGATGACGTCAGTTGCTCATCCCTTATCCAGAAGTGTTGTAACCTCATTGTAGAAGGCCACTAAATTGGTCAGCCACGATTTGCCCTTAGTGAAGCCATCATTTGGATAGCCATTCAGCATAACTGTTCTTAGATAACATTGAACAGAGCTTAAGCTCTGTGCATATCTGTGTTTAAAGTGGGGAGAACTGGACATTTTCAGACAAGGGAATAGAATCACGGGATGGTTTGGGTTGGAAGGGACCTTTAAAAGTCACCTAGTTAAAACACCCTGTCATGGCCTAGGCCATCCTTCATTATATCAGGTTGCTCAAAGCCACCTCCAACGTGACCTCGAACACTTCCAGTGGTGGGGGATCTACAACTTTTCTGGACAACCTACTTAACTGTCTCATCACACTCATTGTAAAAAATTTCTTCCTTGTATCCAATCTAAATCTAGTCCCTTTCAGTTAATAGCTATTGCCCCTTGTCCAGTCACTGCATGCCCTGGATAAAACTCTTTCCATCTTTCCACAGTAAGGTCTGTTCAGAGCCTTTTGTTCTCTAGCCTGAAAAATCCCAAGTCTCTCAGCCTTTTTTCACAGGAGAGGTGTTTCAGCCCTCTGACCGTTTTTGCACTAAAGTCCCAGAGGTAAGGCTACCCTGGAGCTCTACTCTACAGTTTTCCCACAGTAGGTTACATCTGTAACCTATACTCTTCCAAAAAATAGTAACTATAATAGTAAATCTGAATGATTTTACTTTTCATAGAAATATCCTCCTCTGCTAAGTTCTTGACTTCACAGATATCCTATAGCAAAATTTGATCTGTTGACATGCTGTGAGAAAAAAAATTCTCCTTTGTTGTTTGCCTTTGTCAGACTTGGCTTTCATTGCAAGTTCTTACGGTCTTTTTTGAGATGTTCAGATGAGTTGTCTTTTGAATATCTATATTTTTCTTTATGTTTTCTGACATGTAGTGAAATTCAGTGGTCAGTCTTCAGGCACAAAAGCAGCCTTGAGGAGAAGTACTTGGCGGTACTGGTTGATGGAAAGCTCAGCATGACCCAGCAATGTGCACTTGCTGCCCAGAAAATCAATTGCATCCTAGCTGCATCAAAAGAAGTGTGGCCAGCAGGTCGCCCTCTGCTCTGCTCTTGTGAGACCTCACCTGGAGTATTGCATTCAGCTTTGGAGCACACGACATAAGAAGGACATGGATCTATTGGAGCGAGTACAGAGGAGGATAATTAAAATGATCAAAGGGCTGGAGCACCTCTCCTACGAGGACAGTCTGAGAGAGCTGGGGCTGTTCAGCCTAGAGAAGAGAAAGCTCTGGGGAGACCTTATTGCAATCTTTCAATACTTAAAGGGGGCTTATAAGAAAGATGAGGAGAAACTTCTTAGCAGGATCTGTTCTGATAGGAGAATGGGTAATGGTTTTACAAGGAGGGTGGTAGAACATTGAAACAGGTTGCCCAGAGAGGTGTTAGGTGCCCCATACCTGGAAACATTCAAGGTCAGGTTGGATGTGGCTCTGAGCAACCAAATCTATTTGAAGATGTCCCTGCTTTTTGCAGGGAGGTTGGACTAGATGACCTTTAAAGGTCCCTTATAACCCTAACTTTTCTATGACTCCATGATTCTGCGATTCTATGATGTAGGTGTGCCAAGGTCAACTCAAAACATAGATAGTAATGATGCTGCTATTCATCTTAGGGACTTTTAGAGCACTGCAAGTAGGGCTCTTCAGTGTAGCTGAGTGCATTATTTATTTTTAAACAAAGTTGTGGCCAATGGTAAGAATAAAATCCTGATCTGATATAATGGAAATAATCAAAGGCACCTGGAAACAACAAAGAAGACATTTAAGTTCTGAAAATGTACTCACACTGCCCCTTGGAGAACCCGTAAAGTAATGCAGTCTTTGAGAACATGCCCATTCTAAATCCAAAATAATATCTTAAAAATAATAATTTTTGTTCTAGTATCCTGCTTGCATTAAAAATTAAAATAACAAAACTAAGTAAATTAATTCGTAAAACTGGGCACTGGGTCAAAAAATAAAGTTATGCCAATATTTATGCTTTGAGAAATTATCACTAAGCCACAGTTCTGCACAACAGCCAAAATAAATAAATATAAAATAAATGAGACTACACTTCAGGTTAAGCCCTAATCTGAGATCAGTGCTATGGGCCCAGTGGAGGAGTTTGGTTGAAGAACTGAATTGTTTACATTTCTGCTTTCAAATATACAGTGTTCATATTGCTGTTCAGATTTTCAAATACATCTCAGGGCTGTGCGATAAACCTTTTTAATGAAATAATAAATGCAATTATAAGAATGTAATCAGTAAAAACAGCTTCAGTGAGACTATTCTGAAAGAAAATGATGCGGACAAGTCCAGAAAATGTTAAAAGCTTGAATGAAAATAAAACTCCTAACTTTGATCAGTGCATTTCAACAAATGGAGAGGACTAAACATTTGAACAAGCTGTGCTCTGGATTCATTTGGAAAAAAAAATAAAAACCAAACCAAACAAAAAACCAAATCCACAAAAAAAAACCCAATATGAAAAATCTCTTTTGAGATATTTTAAATTTGGAGCAAGCAAGCACATATATACCGTAGGGATCAGAAGGACTTTATATTACTTTAGTTTCACTTTTGGGAGCTCAAACTTGTCCTTTTTTGATGATATGTGAAGCAGTATAAATCTGTTTCATCTCACAAATAATATTGGTTTTATATTCACATTAGAACATCCTTCCTAGAAGAGCCTAAAAGTATCTCAGAGGCTGATCAGGGTTACTTTTAGCAGGAAGCTGAAGCACGATATTGAGATCTTGTCCTGAGAGCTTAATGCTAAGTGCCTCCCAAGGCACATAACCAGTCACCTTAAAATTGTCATCTTTTATGCATCTAAGCAAATCAATTTCTGGGAAAATCTCCATCTGTCTTTTGCTCTGGCTTTTCCGTCCAGATGGAGAAAGCCTTCTAGTTGTAGCTGCTATTCAGGCTTGTAGGCAGCCTCTGTATGTATGAAATGCATGTTTCTGTCTCTCAAAAGTAATCATAAGAATTTATCTTATGACTCAAAGTCAGCTGGTGAATTGCTTCATGTTGTAGCTAAAATCATTGTCCTATCCCTTTTTGTCAATTGAGATTACATAGCAGCTCTTAATTCTGGGATTTCCTAAAGCTGTAATTTTTGAATTTGTAAACTGATTGGTCTTCTAATGGACTCCACGATTCAGCAGTTCAAAGCCAGAACTATACTTTCTGCAAGGGTAGTTTAGCTTGCCCTCTGGAATGATGTTCATTATGTTGCTTTACATCTATGCACTCTGTCTTTAAAGTGAAGCTGATTACATCACATCCATTTTTAAAAAGGGTAATAAGGAGGACCTTGCAACTGCTGACCAGTCAGCCTCATCTCTAAGCCCAATATGATCACGGGACAGATCTTCTGGGAAGTTATGTTGAAGCATATGGAAGACAGGGAGATGATTAGAGATAGCCAACATGGCGTCACCAAGGGTAAATCAAGCCTGACTAATCTAGCAGCCTTCTATGATGGAGTGGCTGTTGACAAGGGAAAAGCTATCGATGTCATCTACCTGAAATTCTGTAAAGCCTTTGATATGGTCCCTCAAGCATTCTTACCTTCAAATTAGAGAGATGTGAATTTGATGGATGAACTATTCCAGGATTAAGGAATTGGCTGAATGGCCGCATCCAAAGAGCCAGAGTCAATGGCTCAATGTGCAGTAACAAGTGGTGTCCCTCAAGGGTCTGCACTGGAACTTGTACTGTTGAATATCTTTATCAATGATATAGATGGCAATATTGTGGATGACAAGCACAGTTGCACAGTTGATACGCTTGAGGGAAGTAATGAGTTTACTTTCTGGGCTGCAAGTGCACATTGACAGCCTGTGTCCAGTGTTTTATCCAGCAATAATGATAAGCTAAAGCTAAGTGATAATATTGAAAAATGCTGCAAAAGTCTGGAATAATTCTATTTAACAAAACATTTCTGAATGTCCTTATATGCTATTGATTTTTGAAAAATTAAGTACCTGCTTAAAACCTGATTCAATACAGAACTTCTAAATTAATGAGGAAAGCCCTGAAAAATTTCTCTGGTACACGTTACCTGTCCACAGGCTGTGACACCTTCAATTTACCTGTAACAAAGAGAACCTTGGAGCTTTTGAGGAAAGGTCTTTTTCCATACTTTAAAAAAAAAAAGACGACAAAATAATGGAAACTAAGCAGAACAGAGGAAGACACTGAAAAAAACAGTGTAAATAATTTAGAGTAAAAAGAGAGGAATATAAATATTAGAAGATTAAAAAAAAAAGCTAACAGAACAAGAACAGCAAGCATCAGATAGAGAAAGACAAGTAAGAGATAAAAGGTAAATAAAAAACAGAGTGTGAGAAAGAGAGATTAAAAGAAGAGAATCAATCTCAGAATGTGTTTTAATCAATCAGTCCTAAGGTGATGCAGGAAAAAAAAAATCAAGGTACATAAACATGCTCTTTTTATGTCTCTAAATACATTCATAAATCAGACCTGATCCAAATTCTTCAGTCACAGGAATCATGAGTGTGGAGCATGTAGTCATGCTAGTCTGCCACAACCTGATTTAAGAATTGCAGTTTTACAGTATAAACAGATTCCTCAGATTAAAAAATAAGTCTGTTACTCTTGGAAAAGCATGCATTAGAATGCTTTAGCTAAGCATACAATCTAGTAGTTTACTTTCTGCATCAGTGATTTACATGCAGAAATAGTTTTTAGGAGTTCAACAGAATGCAACTTGAGTTCTTCTCACAAAGATATGCTGTCATGTTGGTGCATGTGATATTCCAGTTGAACACACCTACAACCCCCTACATTTACAGATATAACTTTGTATTTCTTGTATGTGAAATTTATCTGCATTGGGAGGAGAATAAACAGGAGACAAAGAAATTTTTATTTCCCCTAGGTCCAAAGAGAGCTTAACTCAGTAACACAAATGTCAGAGCCTACAAGTTGTGTGAATGAAGGTAGGCAAGGTGAATTCAATCTTTCGTCACACTGTCTTCTAATGTATTATTGATGTCTTTTAAAATATGTACTTTGGTAGAAGAAATGCTGCAAAAACAATAGGATAAAATAGGATTGAAATAGTATCTTTGTCCATTGTGTTTGTAAACATCAGATAATTTTTTCAAAAAAGTTTTACCCTTAAATCTCATTAAGAGCCATGTGAAAAATCTTGGAAAGTGTTTCTGGTTTTCTTCAGAAAATGTTCAGGAGGAAAAGAAGAGGTTAAAAATCACTATAAACCTTTGCAATATGACCTCTAAGTTCTTAGAGTGTACGTTTGTTACACTTTAGGAAAAATCTGCTGTCTTGGCGAGAGAAATTTGTTTTTTAGTGGTGGATGTTGGGTTGTCATTGTAATCAATTACCATGAGGAAATGAAGCTTTGAGTAAAATACTGAATATCATGATATTCAGTATAAAAAGGGTGAGAATTGACTACAGTGGGTTCTTGAGTGTATTGTCTGGTGCCAAAAAAGCATGAATCAATTCTTGCTGGTTTTTTTCAGAGAAGTCTGATATATTACGTTCAGAAGATGGAAAAAAGGGGTAAATTTGCCCTATGATTAATACAAGCTTTTGATACGTGCTGTTTCTGTGAAGTTATTGCTTATGTTGTGCATTTCTCCCCAGTAAATAAAATTAATTAGCAAAAATTTGTAATTAATTTTGCTTAAACCAGAAGACAATCACTGGCCTTTTGCTTGGAAGAGTGATCCTAGTAGAGTGATTCTTGTTGTAATGACTCATCAAAGTCTGAACATCATGTAAGCAACTTTATGCTTCTCTCCAGGCCATGGCAGCCTTTTTGTATTCGTAGAGGGGTTCTGGGAGGTTTGCATGTGTCAACGGAAGTGTACATGGGGCGGAGCTCTGAATGCTTCAACACAAATAATGTTACTTTCTATCTCCTTTTCCCACGTAGATGTTAATATCACAGAAGTGAAAAAATTTAGTACCTTAAAAAAAAAGTAGCTAATTTTAGTTGCATTTGATATTTATTATATTGCCAAAGTATGCAATGTGGTGTAGGTACTTTTTCTCATACAGAATAAGGCATAGTACTTGCTAGAAATACTGTTTAGTCCGAAGCAGCACTTTCATGATCGTGTTAAAAGCTCTCGTGCAGAGGTAGCAGCAGATTTTGACCCTGTCCAGATTTCAATATACTGAAAAAATTCATGGTGCCACAGAAGAAACTGGAGTAATTTGTGTAGCAAGAGTTTTCTTCTAAAATGTGAGACTGTCCAGCCTGCATTTGGTTACTTTCTGTATTTCTGCATGCTTTACTTTCCCAGATGAAAAGGGAAATTTGATAATGACAGGATTTAATGTACAGGTTGATTTGTTCCAATTAACAGATTACCTTTGAATTTGCCAGGTAGTTTATGATTTTTTATCAATTTGTATTAAGAACTGGGATACAACAGATCTGTCATTAACTATTCAAATCAAGTATTTTTGACCAACAATGCAAGTATCTGCATAATCATCAACTAGTGCTGCATATAATGGAAATTTCAGAAGACCACAGTGTCAACACACTGTTCTTGTTGTTGACTTTTTAAAAAGTGTCTAACTTTGGCAAAGGGGGTATAAAAAATATTCAACCAAAGGAAAGATACGTATCATGGTTTTATTGTCAGTTTTAGCATTTATCCTGCTGTTTTTTCCTCAGTAGTGGAACACCTTCCATTATATAGTCAATGACAATAATGAGGTTTGTTTATAGCCACCAGCTCTTGTCAGATGGTCCTCAGAATTATAATTGCCTTCACTTTAAACCTCGCCAAGTGTAGCAGGCATTTTGGCCACAGATCCTCCTCAAGTGTCCTATGCCCTTAGGAATTACCCTCAAGACAGTGGACAAGCAGATTAAAAAAGTTCAAATTTTTCCTTCCGTCACTTTTTATACTGACTGGAGTAGGTAGAAGTAAGTATATCTGGTCCAAGGTAATGTTACGTTCACAACACTTCATTTTTAACTGAGAAGAAAATACTGAAGATAAAAACAATAGAAACATAAATTAATTTGAAAGCACTCTCAAATCACAAGTACAACAAGTTGTCTGATAGGAAATAATTAATAATATTTTGGATTAGTCTGCATGATGAAATGTGACAGTCAATCACAGCACTAGACACTTAGAAATTAAAAAAAAAAAACAAAACATAAACTAGTTTTACTCCTCATCATACACACTGCAATGCAGTTAGCAGCACTAAGTTGCACTAATTGCTAGGTCAGTGTGTTGCTAATTCATTGCCTGACGAGGTGCTGGGTGGTTTCTGATCTCTAAGAAATTTCTAAGGAGCAGGGTTGTTATAAGAAAAGGAAAATGGAATCAGTGAATAATAGTTATTATATCCACAGTGGTGAATCAGAAATGCTCTCACAACTGCATTCCTCTAAGGTGAAGAGCTAGTTCATGTTCTACTGAGATACCGCTTTGAAAAGGCGTGGTCATTCTTTATGGTGTGCTCAGTTACCCCATCTCCAAGAAGACATTGTTCCTCTGAGGCCTTCCAGTGCCAGAGCGAATGACAACCACGCAATAGGATAGACTAATCGTGCATGGTTTTCTAAAACCATCTGTCTGTTTGACATCAGCAAGGCTGAGTCAGACCTTTTGTACTCTTCTGTGAATGGTGATGGTCTCAATCTTCATGGCATGAGGGCCATTTCATTGCAACTTGTGTTGTAACTCATTTATACTTCTCTATTAATCTATATAACAGAACATAGATAGTTTTCCTTCAGTAAATTATTTATTTGATTGTAAAATTATTCAATGGATTTTTGGTGTATACTCAGCTTTAACAATAATTAAACCATAAAACATATTAATTTAAAAGAAACTGCATGCAGAGTTCTGTCGATGCATTAGTAGAAGTAATAATCAATGCATTGAGATTGAAATATGATTTTTAAAAAATATTATTTCTTTGGAAAATAAAAATGCCTTTGATGGAAAAATTGAAAAATTCTATGTCCATCCCAAATTGAAACATAGAAATTCTAGATATTTAAAAGTGTAATATTTTTACATTGGAAATGAGAGATTTCTGTAATTCATCAACACTCAAGAATGATGAATTTTACAATATCTTATTTTGAAGTTTCATTTCATAACAAATTTTTCCATTTACGACTGACATTTAACATTACCATTAAAATAAAAGAAGTTTCACTGTAAAATTTTAGTTCTCCATAAGTCTTCTGTTTTAATTCTCTCATAAGAAATCTTTGCTTCAGATGTGGGGGAGAAAGGGGACAATATCTCACTTTTCATCATTCTTAGAAAATTTGAAGTGACCATTTCTTTAGGAATACATGGGCTAAAATACTCTACCTCAAGATAACTTGTTTTAAAAAATCTTATTAGATTCTACCCACTCATTTTTAAATAGTGCTTTGGACAAATATGTCATACTTTTCCTATGCATTTTTTTTAGAACAACTGCAGTAACTCAGTAGTAGTCAACTGAATTTAATCAAACATGGCTTACTTTGTGAAATTCGAGGAGGCTTCTAGACTACGTATCAGTTCAATAATTATTTTGTCTCACACTTACTTAGAAAGATTTTTTTCGTATTTTATAATGTCTCTCATGAGTGTTGAGGATGCACAAGTCTCATGACTTCGAGACAGAATCTTTCTTCTGCTCTTCCACTAATTCAAAATTGGCCTCACTTCAACTTAAATTTTCTAGAAAAAGCTTTCAAAGGTTAGATCTTGTTAGAAAAGAATAACCTTCTGCGAAAACATGGAAATTGGTAGTAATTTCTTAGGGATCAATACTGCAAGACTTCAGAACTTTTCATTATTAAGGTTTTTTTAATGTTTTGAAGCAACAGCAGATTACCAGCTAGAATATTGTGAATATTTCACTGAGCAATTCAAGGTAGTATTTTCAATGTGACATTGGCTAATCCACTTTTCTTTTGAGTGGAATGTAGAAATCACAGTGCTATCAGCTACAAGCAGAATGAGGCCAGTACTGGGCCATTCTGAGCAGCTTATCCTCTGTCTCATGCTGTTAACACAGCAGGTGTGGGATGAGTGGTCTGCCATTTCTCACTTTCCTTTCATCTTCCTGATATTTCTTTCAATCTAAACATGTTTGCGTGCACCAGTGCTGAGAACTGGCACTTTTACAACGCTACAAGATATAACAGAACCGTATTAGAATTAAATATCACAAAGTTTTCTTTACACTCACCCCCAAGTTTGATTCATACTTGTATCTCATAAGCAGCAGGACCAATGTTATCAATCTGTCAAGAGGAAGCCTGATCATAAATTACAGGGTAGTTTAAGGCAGCCAACACTGGAACAAGGCCTATGATACTATATTTTAGTAGGATTTTAATTTCTTCCAGAATAAAGAAGTATTGAGAAATTTACATCTGTGAAGTAGAATCTCTGTTAATCATAATTTTACTTTTCTTTCATTAAACAATTCTTAGTAATAAAATACATTTAATATTTGGCATACTAAATGTATGTGATTTTTTTTCTTTTTTATTTTTCAGTGTATGGATTTCATATCCTTATGTTAGTCTGAGATTTGGGGTTTTTTTTTAGGGGCATCTTTATTATTTATATCCCTGTTTAGCCTCAGAAATAAACTCCCCATATACTTTGTCATATGATTTACAGGTTGTTGGTTTGAGACACAGGGACAGTAAGTCAATACTCTCTCTGAAAATCCTGCTGAGAGTTAGGATTATCTGATATGCAATCAGAGTCTGCTGTTGAGGAGTTGTATTCTCTGCTTTGTATTGAAACACCACCTGGAATAATTTCCTCGGAGTCTTCTGAAGGCTTGTGACTGAACGGCACAGGGGAATCTGAATGGAGTTCTGCAAAGTCATCAAGGGCATAAGAGTATGACCCTGGTAAATCTTCATTTTTAGTTTCATTGCAGAGACTGGTTGAGTTGATCTTAAAAAGAAGAGGAAAAAAAAAAAAAACCCATGACATTCTTGTATACTGAATGTTTATTTGTTATGACAATATTTAATGTAAAGGACTTCTTATAACAATATGCCATTCCATTTGAAAACAGAAGTTTAAATTTTGCTCCACTTTTGAAGAAAGTGGAGCATGAGAAGGAATGACAGAGCACTCACAAGCTCATGCTACTAGCAGCACTAGCTGTGCTGTATCTTTTGTATTTTTGCCAAAGAGAGTGATTATTTTTGAGAAAGCCATTTCTCATTCCAGTAGGAAGATACCAGTAACAAAGCATAACAATGCAAGTTGCTGATGTAAGAGAAATCTTGAGTTTGTCAGATAAAAAATGGAGCTTGGTGCCCAGAGTAGGGAGAAGGGTACAGGAAAGGATAACACTTCACTTACCAGGAATACAGTTCAGTTCTGTGTATGAAAATAATGTCATAATGTCCTATAGAAATAAAAATAACAGACCTCAAATTCGGCATGCCAAATTTGTTAAGAATTTAAATATTTATTTTCTAAGGAGACCTGAAGTTGTTGCTGCATGTCTTTTGGCTGTAATTTTATGGATATGGGGACCTTGGAGACAAAGTCAGTTATGTATTACTGCTGGCCTTAACTCTCTTCCCCACTTGAAAATCTTTGTATGAGATGCCTAAACTAAAATTTAATTAGTAAGCCCTTCAGCTAACTTATTTTGAAGTTTATTGTGAATAAATAATTAATGGATGTGATGTCCCTGATTAAAATGAATAATCCTATTATTTTTCTTTATATCTTGCAATGTAATACTATTTCCAAGTCATTCCAGTAGCCCCGTGCCTAATCTATAATTACAGGCCTGACCCAATTGTGCTTCACTGAACTGACTGCCTCTCATAATGACTGAATTAGGATAAATAAAGATTTAAAAGTACTTTGTATTCCCAAAAATGCTTTAAAAAGTTTTACGAAATTAATAAGATTCTTAGAGACATTTTAGTAAAACTGCAGTGGACCTATTAATCTGAGTCCAAGCTGGTCTGCCAGCCTCATTATTGGGAGCTGCTAAAGGTAAATCTAGCCTTCATAGATCAAAAGCAGTGATGAATCCTGTGACATTTTTTTCTGGATTGCAGCCTATGATTAATCTCTCTGCTTTGATATTAGTGAGCTAACAAAGAGTTTGATCCCTCATGATCAATGATATTTTGGCAGCTGCTGAAGTGAGCCACGCTGGTTTCAGTTATTGAGCCACATGGAAGTTCATCCTGTCATTTATTTGCTGTTTGCTGAAGGGAACGTTTTAATCAATGACCTCGCCACTTTTTTTTTTGATATTTCATTGGCTCATGACAGTTGCTCTGTTAGTTTCTGGATTTAAAATTCTTCTTTTGTTTTAACCACTGTAAAAACGAAATTATTGCATAAGGTTTGAGTAGTTTAAAAGATATGAAAGTGAGGTTGACAAAAGAACAGCTGAGCTTTAGCTCTAGATTTTAAACACAAAAATACATCTTTTCAGAATCAAGGTTCAGGTTTGTTTAAAAGGAAAGAGGCAATTCTGGAGATTGCATGCAGAGTCAGGACCGAAAAGGCAACATGGTTGAGAAGCTGTTCCACGTCCCTTGGCATTTCCAACCTTGTCAACAAAACCAGAATTGATGGCTGTTGGGAAAGCTGAGACTCAGTTGGGCAGAAAATCTTACTGAAATTCACAATTCAGGTCAACTTTAGGGAATTAATCTCCCTGTTCCAAGTCCAATGTCTCATGAGGACATGCCTCCTCTTGTTGCTACTCCTGACCTTTGAGCTTTGAATGTGAATGAATCCCAAAGCAAAGAGCTGCCTGGTGAAGTCAGTTTGTCCATATCACTAGAAATGGCTCATCTGACACAGTCAACTGCAGTGTTGTGAAGCATTGGTAATTAACAGTGTGTTTCTAAATGAGAAGCCTCCTCTCTGTGTTGTGGTACTTTCTGATGTTATAGTTTAACAGAATAAATCCTTAGCAACTTTGCCTTTTAAATTAATTACCCTTGGAATTCTCTACATGTTAATGTTGAGTAGAGCTTCTCTTCTTATGAAATAGCAAAGTACTGATCTGAAGAAAATTAATTACATGAATCATGAAACAGTACTTAACAAAGTGTCTTTATTGCACCTTGAAATCTTGCTCTGTGTGTTTCATTTCAATTTGTGTGTTCTTTTGTGACCTTTGGCCCCCACTGGAAGAAGCACACGTAACCTTCTGAGCTGTTCAGTTTGTATTTGGAACTCCAATTTTGCTGAAAGATGTGTAAAATCCCAGTAGCCAGATGATTCCCTGGTGAACACACAGCTGATAATGCTGAAAAGCTGAAGCTATTCAAGCAAGTGTTGGCCTTTATTTATGCTTGCAACTTTCCCTCTGGATGCAGCTCTTTGTAATGATGTACTATATTTTAGATTTGTGCTCACAGAGATTTTATTTGCATTTCTTGAAATCACACCTTCTAGATAAAGGGGATTTTTCAAGCAGCTACAATGGAAGAAGAAAACCAAAAGGTTCTTGGTAGAGATGCCTTTATTGTCAAATGATATAATTCGGAAGGCCTGATTTTTATTCTGGATCTATTTAAAACAAAGCAAAGAAAATACTTTTTTTCTTTCCCTTCTTTTACGTTCCTCATCTCTTGGATCTGTCTGGATGAAAGGTTTCCAGCTGTAGATTACTTGAGAATAGCCAATGTCACCAGGAATTTTTAGCTCTTAACTCACATCCTTTCCTCTCTTGTTCCATATTTCACCATCCTTTTCCAGAGTAGGAATACTTCAGTTTTGTACTACCCATTTCTTTAATGTCCTCCAGCATCCCCTACATATTCTCAAACCAGCAACCAAATGTTCTCCAGATTTTGGTACTGTCTGATTTAATTTAAAATCTTTTAAATTATCTTTAGAAAGACCTGTTCTAAAATGATCCACAGTCTCAATTATATTTATAAACAATAAAAACCATGAAGTACATTTGCTAGGGTCATTTGGAGAAAAATATGTAGTATGTTTCAGTAGAGTATTCAGTTCTAAACTGAGTAAAAACATTCCCAGTTTTCAGCACAGACTATTTGCTCTTCTACCTAGCTCATTTCTTCTTCCAGAATTCCATTACCTGACTCCTGTGCTGCCAGTTTAGTCTCTTTTTCCTCTTACTTTGGCTGCATCTTTGGCTGCATTAATATAAGGTAAATAACAACAGGAGACCATTTCATAACAACTGAAATCAGACCATGATTTGGAACTTGGGTGCTGTTTTCAGATTTCTGGAAAAAAAAAAAAACAAACCTGCTATCTGTTGCATATGTAGCTGTTCAGAAAACTTCAAACTTTGGAGAACTTTATAAGTAGTACCTGTGCTATGTAAAAATAATAGTTGATGCTTTACCAAAGCCTATGCTTGAGGATTTAAGCAGTTTTATATCTGTGGTTCATATGTTTTTGTTGTGCTTCACTAGCTGATGTGGAGGAAGACGTCACACATACTCAAGAGATAACAGCTTCCTCTACTCAGTCAGACTATACTCATTGAGAACAGTTGTTTTTCCCAGGCTTTTCCTTCCTAACAGATCAGATTTCCTTTTCCTTTCTAACAAAAGCTTTCTATCAACTGTACTGGGAGAAGCGTAACTTTTCTTACCACTTTTTAAAATTTCAGCATATTAAGTGATTTAATCTGACACATCTAAACCCCTCCATTATATCGTCCATAGTATGTTGTGTAAAGAGGTTTCCTTGTAAAGAGAATGGAAACCAGTCTGTTTATCTGTCTTTTCATTATGGAATAGTATTTTAAAGCACCCAAAATGTCCATGATATCTGTGTGAAGACACACGTTACCTGGTTGGTTCCACATCTGTAGAAAGTTACAGAAGGTAACTTATGTCCTGTGATGCATTACTTTGTCTCTTTTTATGGTCAAGGGATCTGCTGGATCTGATTTCATTGTACAGAGGTGCTGAAACACTGCCATGGAACTGCAGCAGCAACTGCTGAGTGCCATTTTAAAGTGTGAATATGCTTTGGAGCCTTCAACTACAGTTTGTTATTTGATTTATAATGGTCAAATAGTGACTGCATAGATCAAAATTTGACTTGTCTTCAATAAGGATCTAGCTTAGTCAATCAATAGGCTACCACCTTTGAGTCCCAAAAGCCCTCGGAAAAGCTTTCTTCGATTGCCATCTTATATCCCTATTTGAGAACAGTTTAAAGACATCATAGCTCTTCTTTCTTTGTAACAAAATAAGAATCATTTAGAAATACTTTTGTTGTGGAACATCAGATAGGTTAGATTAAATCTCCAAATGTGAAGGACATTTATATTAACTGATGTTGTAGTTCAGCCCCGATCGGGACCAGACTACGCAGTCTCTCTCCCGCTCCCCCCACCCTCCGAGAAAATAGGGGGAGAAATATAAGAAAAAAAAACAGCTCGAGGTTTGAGATAAAGACAGGGAGGAATCCTTAAAGTTACCATCATGGGCAAAACAGACTCGACTTGGGGAAAAACTATTCATTTACTACTAAAACTAGCAGGAGAATGAGACAGGGAACAAGATAACCTCCCCCAACCCCTCCCTCTTCCCAGGCTTAACATTTATCTCTACTACCTTCCCCTCCAGAGCGGCACGGGGGAGGAAAAGGGAATGGGGGTCGCGGTCAGTTCATCACGCGTTGTTTCATGCCGCTGCTTCATCATCGGGGGAAGAACTCCTCGCATTCCTCCCCTGCTCCTTCGTGGGGTCCCTCTGACGGGCCACAGTCCTTCGTGAAACTGCTCCGGCGTGGGTCATCTCTTCCACGGAGTACAGTCCCTCTAGAACAGCTGCCCCAGTGGGCCCTCCACAGGCCACAGCCTCCTTCAGGCCTCCACCTGCTCCAGCGTGGGGTCCTCCACGGGCTGCAGGTGAATCTCTGCCCCTCCGTGGACCTCCATGGGCTGCAGGGGGACAACCTGCTCCACCATGGTCATCACCACGGGCTGCAGGGGAATCTTGGCCAGGAGCCACATTACTCCTCCCCCTCCTTCTTCACTGACCTCGGCGCCTGCAGCCGTTCCTCACAACAGGCTGGCAGACGCCTCTCAGGATCCTTTTTACATCTTATTCTCTTCTCAGCTCCTCTCCACTTCTTGCAGCCAGGCCAGGCCCGAGTTGGGCCCAGTCGGCTGCCCGGCGGGAGGCCAGACGGTGAGGCCTGCAAGGCCCACAAGGCTCGCGCCTCCCCCTCTCTGGCCCCGCTCAGCTGGCTTCACATCTTCTCTCTCCTTTTTTTTTTCTGTTTTTCCCCTTCTTAAATACGTTATCGCAGAGGCGTTATCACAGGACATTCTGCTACCAATTGGCTTGGCCTTGGCCAGCAGTGGGTCCGCCCTAGGCCCGGCCGAGTCCACTGAACAAAGGGGAGAGACTTCTAGCAGTTTCCTACAGAAGCTACCACCTTAGGCCCCCCCTCACTAAACCAAACCAGAACAACTGACTACAACTCAATGCATGACATAATGCTTGCTGAAGTACAAGCCATGACGGTAACAACTCATTGAATAGTTCTTTATTTTCAAATCTTATTCTAAGCAATTTTCCCACTTGGTCGCCTCAAAGTGCTCTTGCCTTCTGTTCCTGGTTTTACAACTGAACAAATTCATCACCTGGTCATACAATGTCAACTTTATTTTTTGTTGTTGGAACAAAGTTATATGACTTCAGAAAACAATTTATAGTAATTTAATTTCTAAATAATAATTTAGATAATAATTAGTAATTTACATGCTATTTAAATATATTTTAAATGAATGGGTAAGAGTTGGTTCATCTCAATTAAAGTAAGTTAAAAATTCAGAATAGGACACTATAGGTAATATTTTTTTCTCTTTATTCACTCAGTGATTCTGCCAAATAATCTTGCCTTTTCTGCAATGACCAGTGTAGAGAACCACAGAATAATAGAATCATAGAGTGGTTTAAGTTGGAAGGAACCTTAAAGCTTTTCTAGTTCCAACCCAACTGCCATGGGCAGGGACACTTTCCACTAGATCAGGTTGCTCAAAGCCCCATCCAACCTGACCTTGAATATTTCCAGGGATGGGGCATTCACAACTTCTCTGGCCAACATGTTCCAGTGCCTCACCACACTCACAGTGAGGAATTTCTTCCTTATATCCAATCTAAACCTTCTGTCTTCCATTTTAAAGCCATTATCTCTTGTCCTATCACTACAAGCCCTTGTAGAAAGTCCCTCCCCAGTTTTCTTGTAGGCCCTCTTTAGGAACTGGAAGGCTGCTATAAGGTCTCCCCGGAGCCTCCTCTTCTCCAGGCTGAACAGCCCCAACTCTTTCAGCCTGTCCTTGTAGGAGAGGTGCTCCAGCCCTGTGATCATCTTTGTGGCCCTCCTCTGGACCCTCTCCAACAGGTCCACGTCCTTCTTATGTTGGGGGCTCTAGAGCTGAATGCGGTAGTCCAGGTGAGGTCTCACGAGAGCAGAGAAGAAAGGGAGAATCACCTCCCTCAACCTGCTGATCATGCTTCTTTTGATACAGCCCAGAATGAAAAAGTACAATCTGAATTAATTTCTAAGTATTTTTAGACCATGAACACATTCTCCCAACCTTCTTCTTACTTTTTCCTTACCTATGTAGTAGATCTCATTGGTATTATTTTCTGAGTTTGGTCAAAAGCTATATTAAACCCAGAAAATAGTGCTTCATTGTTAGGGAGATAGCATAAGACATCCCAGCAAAGTTTATGTTCTCATTGCATTTGGTGTGACATAAATAAATAACAGACACAAAACCTCTCTCTATATTTTTTTTAAGCCAAGTAATTTATTTTTAAGAATACATTCTAATCATTCGGTATACCTAGAATAGCTTTCACCTACATGCCCAAGGGTCATAATTTCCAGCTCCAGCACTTCAGGGATGATGATCTTCAAATCACTAGTCTATGAAGTAGTTACAGAAGGGGAGTTAGAAGCCGGCTTACTGCAAAATGCATCTGTCCTTCTCAAGTTTGGAAAGTGCTTAGTATGGCTCCTGTCTTCAAGAGTCTCCCCTAAGTTTTAGTATGAGTTAAAACTTGCAGTCACCTTGGTGTCTTGAACTTGTGAACCTAACTGAGGTTTTATATTCTGAGTCCGTACAAGAGAATTCTTTGAAGTACCTGCTCAAATACCATAGAGTTAAACATAGAGGTATCTGAAGTCCAACTTTTAGGGCTGGAGTTCCTGTAGATTTTGAAATACATGCTTTAGCACATCAGCGAATGCATCTTATTTGTTGCAGGGGTTGAGTAGGTCAGCAGCTGTCTCTTGACATGTACCGTTGAGATGAAGAATCTAGATGCCTGATCTATCAGTTTTCTCTGAGGAACTTGATCCTGTCATCTTTTCTAATGCACAGCTGCTAGTTTGGGCTCTGTACAAAGAAGTGGTTGCTGTAGGTAATTTTCTTCAAATTGCAGAGGACTTTCATATCACAGGGCAATGGAAGGTCATGGTCCCTCTTTTTCTAGATGGGATGCTGAGAATGTCACACACCAACTTAGTAAATACTGTGCAGCTGTCTGTGGAGCTGTGACACAAAATTAATTAGTACTGGCACATGGAAGTAACATGCAATGTGTGTTGTACATGCACCAGTTCACTTGGGATTGGTTTCTAAATCTTTGAAATGTAGAAGTCCATGTAGATGGACTTTTTTTTTTTGCATTAGGCTGCCATCATTGACAGAAGGTCACAGAGTTTAAGTACCACGCAAAGTAAACACTTGCATCCTCAGTTTTGATCTGTGGAAATGCTACCAAACTATGGCCATTAATGGGATGTGAGAAAAGAAAAAAAAAACAAACCCAAACATTGCTTCTGACACTCTTAAATTCTGTGGACTGAGATGCACTTCACATAATGTGAGGTATTTTAAAGGAAAACTAAGAATTTCAGTGTGATTTTACCCTGTATTTTTGTTGGACAGCTTTTGAAAATTCAGACTCTATGATGCAATTTAAAGTGATATAATTCAGTCCTCTAAATCTCAAAGGTGCTCTTTGAAAATGTAATCTTTAACCTAGGGGGCTCTAGCTCTTCAAATCTGTTGTTTTGTAGGGAACTGGTTATGAATGAGATACTTCAACAAACATTGCTCAGCAGGGATTTACAGAACGCCGATCTGATAGGGATGGTGCTGAGGAAAAATAAGGATTTATGTTGTGGGAATGCCGGGTGCTAGGTGGGAAAACAGGAGACCTGACATTTCCTTAGTTCCTCTTGCCTTTTCCCTTGGAAATGCCTGGCTGATCATGATATCATTTACTTCCACTTCCATCTGAAATATTCAATCATCTGGCTGGTTCTGCATTGGCATGACTTTAAAAATTAGTTATTTGAATATTTGCTACCAAGTAGCCTATGTAATATTGACAGGAGAGAATTAATTTCTGATTATTGCTTTAGATGCAGTGTGGTTTTTTAAAAAAACATGATATGCTGTGGAAGGTAGAGAGATTTTTAAACTGAATTAGACTAATATTAATGGATATTTAACTCAACATTTTGTGTAAGTCTGTTTCTTTTTTTAAAGAATCCCATTTCAATCAGTTACTTAAAAGGTCATGTTTAATGTCACATCAAAACTCTTCCAGAGAGATTTATTTTTGTTCTGGTACTGGTAATGCTAAGCATATATCCAGGATTCTGGTCACTGTCTTCAGTTCATTCTCTGTTTAAACATTACATTCAAGCTTAATAAGACATTTCAATCTTGTTTGACAGCTTTATATTTTAAGACAGCACTCTAATTCTCTTATCACTGAAAAGGCACCATAGCGATAAGAAGAGGCTTCAGTCATATGTGTGAAGTGTGCATACTTTAGTATTAGTGCAGTAGTAGTCACAAAGATTGGGAACAGATGGCAAGATTTCCAACTTCCAGTGAGAATTAGTAATTAGATCTTTGAGATCTCTCTCAAAATGCTAGACATGAGTGACTTTGCCTAGCTGTTCCTCCCCTAGAAACCAGAGCTAACTGCTTTCAAGTCTTATGGCTTTGGCTTTTTCATTTAAGTAACACTATGCTATTTTGATTATTGTATTGATCTTAAGGATGAATTAAAAGTAGTAATTGATATGTTGAAATCTCTAACCACTGAAATTGTGAAGAATAACATTTATTCTTATTCTGGATGGAGGTGGGAAGACTTGTGTAAAGGAGTAACTACAGGAAATGAAAACAGAATGAAAAGCAACATATTGTAACACTGTTCTCCTAAGCAGTGAAAATTGACGAACAAAGGAAGCTTTTAAACACAGAAAATGTAGATAAAAGAAAACTAAGGCAAAGAAGACACAGATAACACAACTTCTGCAGTGAATTTCAGTTTAAATTAATTGGAAAAAAAAAAAGAAGTTTGTCAAGTTAAATGCAAGCCAGTCTAGCAGGTGACATAAAATAGCTTGGGAAGAAACTTGTGAAATACATTAAAATTTCTGGTAGATAATTTTTTTTAACATGTTCATCCAAGGAAACATATCAGTATTCTGTTTGTAGATTAGAAAGGTGACTGATGAACAAAGGGAGGACTAAAAAGAGATAAAGCCACATTAAGGAAGAAATTATTTGTCAGTGTTTGTTAGGAAGGATTCTATGTCAGCCTTTTTATAAGAGCCTGAGACATTGCATCAAGAGAAGCCCAAGTCAGAGACATTGCCTCAAACTGAAGTGTCAATGTAAGAGGCATTAGGAAAATTCACTAAAATAGGTAGTAACCAACTGTCAGGTTCAGGTGGTATTTACTGAAAATTGGAAGGAGAATTTGCCTTAGTAGGTTATTCTAACTGAGCTGCTGAGAAAAGAGATCACAGAGCTTCTTATCTAGGATCTTCTGAAACATCATCTCTCTATCATTCTTCAGAAAGACAAACAGAATGTTAAGGCTTTTGGGGGAAAAATTAAGGGGAAAATAGAAAACATCATTGTGTCACTTTAATTTGTTGTGCCTACCTCATGACAGCCTGATATTTTCTTTGCCTTATCTAAAAAAGGATTTTGTAGAGCTAGGAAGGGTACAAGGAAGAACAAGGGTGGTCAAAGATGTGGAGCAGACTTTATATGAGAACTGATTAAATAGACTTGTTCTCATCCACTTGGAAAAATGAAAGCTGAAGAAGGATATTACAAGACGTATATAAAAACATGTGGCATTCTAAAGGCAAATACGGATCTTTGTTTGCTCTCCTTCTATAAAATCCAGCAGAATTCCAGTACATACAATTAATCCCTTTCTTAGTGCAAAACTAAATAATAGAATTTTATACTGCAGGGAGTTTTTAATACATTTTATCCCAAATGTAATAAAAATGTGATTTTAAATAATAGTGGGAAAAATAATAATGAATAGCTTTAAAAATTATTTTGAAACCACCTAAGATGCAGCCTCTGGAAAAGTATAGTGTGCAGTTAGTTGGCTATTAGGAGGATGTATACAAGTGAAGCATCATTGTGTACTTCCTGTGTTCCTTATATGCTATCCCTGGCAATGTAGTGTCTGCTGACAGTGATAGCTCTGTTCTATCCTAACAGAGTCCTCCTTTTGTTTAAAAGGTTTGATTCAATTGTCAGTAATTACAAAAATTTTGTCCTTTGATTCTTGTCATTGCTGCTGGAAGAGTATAAATTTTACAATTGGCAATGTTCTGAAAGTCAAAGCAGTTCTGTAGTACCCTGCTTTGTCTCAGGACTGCCACGTCTGTCTCCTAATATGATTGAAAAGCCTCTGTTCCTGGGCAGATTCAAACGTCCCAGCATGCCTAATCATGGGGATTATTTACATCATACAGGAAGAGTTGCAATGAGGATGTTAATAAGTATGTGGACAAAATATATTTGGGTTTTCAAAAACCCAAACTTTTCATGCCAAAGCTCATTAAAGGAAGGACATTGCCTTGGGACTGGAGGAAAGGTTCATTTATAGACTGAAAGATAGTTAAAGCATAGGAACCAAAGTTCTTTGATGACCTGGTGGTTTTAGGGTCATTGGCCTAAAGTAATGGGGTGGTTTTAGGGTCATTGGCCTTTTTAAAGTGATTTTGAGGTATTGCTTGTCCTGGATTCAGATCAGTACTGCTACTTCCAGTCCTTCTGGGATCTATAGGGATGATGAGGGTAAGCACTGCACAACAGTTTTGCCTCACTTTTGAAATAGGCAATGTAGAGATTTTCTAGCTTTCCCTACCCACTCTGAGGGTCAAGCGGGTGAGCCCTTGTATTTACTGCTAATCCAAATAATTTAAATACGCTCTTCTCATTTACAAACAGAGAACTCCATTCTATCATCTTTTTTATAGGGAACAGCAGTCCCAGCACAAGTTGCAATACATCCTTGTTCCTATTGTGTAGAACAAAAGAGGACTTTTGAGACATGAGCCCTTGAGTCTGATACTCGAGTCTGCAGTGTAACATAAAACCTGGGCTCTTAATGAATCCTTCCTTGTTTTTTAAATGCTAAGTGTTGGTGAGGAATTCTCAGAATGGTAAGAATGTAATTCTTCCTTGAAATTTTCCAGTTTGCCAAGAGATTCTGATCAGTCATCTTTCCCAGTGCACTTTGTTAAGAAACAAGCCAAATATTCAGCTAGGTGTCAGTTCAAACAACAGATGATTTGTTTGCAATTATATAGGAAGTGTTAGAAAGATTCTTGTTAGAGTCATTACCTACAGCACCATCCTTTGCTAAACCTACCTGATATTTTTCATTTTGAGATCCAGCTTTCAATCACTTAAACCTCAAAAAAGTTTGATTCTGTGATCTGAAATTTCCCTTACTGAGTATCTGCCTGAGGCTTGGATGCTTTGATTACTGGGAATATTGACAAAATTCATTACTTTGCTCATATTGAACTCATACAAGGAAGTTTACAGACTTGTCATTATGTACATGTAGCTTAGGAAAAACAGTTTGCAATATTCTATTCTCATGGAATTATTCCCATGGTGTTTCTTCATACAGTTATCATGGTATAAAAGAACACACAATTAAAATTATATAAATAGAGATGCATGAGGAATGTGAAGCAAACTTGCCTGGGCTACTGTATTTTGTAATTTTCCAATTGTGAAGTTACTTGGTCACAGTAATTTAAAAAAAAAAATAGGACTTTCAAAAAAATACTTCTGTGCAAAGGTGAAAAAAGGAGTTTGTCCTGAGCTTTTGATTCAAAATGAGATGTAGAAAGCCTGCAAATGAAATACTAAGACTGTGTAGGCAGCTAAACTGCTGTGATCAGACCCCAGAGTCATCGCATCATTAAACTCAGTTGAATTTTTGTCTTGAATTGTTCTTTCTTCTTGTGTAAAGTCATCAACGTGATCTGGACTGGATCATAAAGCAACAGCTGGGTTTTTTTTCTGTTTATTTTTTCTTTCTTTCTTTTTTTTTTTTTTTCCCTAGAGGAACTGCATATTTAAGACTAGATTTTGTTGTTTTCATGCAGCACAGGATGTTTTCATAGTTCAAAAATAAGAGCATAGTTGTGTTGCCCCAGGGAAGCATTAAGAGATCAAATCAGATCACCAGAGAAGATTTACTTGGTAAATCAGTTTCCATGAATTATACCCTCATCAATGTCCCCGTAGACATGTTAGAGTATTTTTTTCTAGTCAAGGTAGTAAAGTGTCTGCAGAAAGCATACAGCAGGCAAGGCAAGCACTTTTTCAATAGGAAGGTAGTAAATGTTTGTGGTTGGCTGCATGGCAGGATTTCTGAGGAGAAAATACCAGGGTTATTCTAACAGCAAGTAGACAGTCTCCTGGGAAAACTAAATATTTCAGGAGATTACATAGTTTGTACTAAACAGACCTCCTTATTCCTAAATTTCTCATGCCTTTATCATGCTCAACAAAAGCACTGTTCAGCAGAATCTTACCTGACGGTTAAGACACATACAATGCCCATTTTTTTCAAATGCATGGCAATAATCTTCATTCTGAACAAATAACTAGTCCAGCAGGGGAAAGGCAACAGTGTCTCTGCTCTGTTATGGCTTAGTAACAATCGTATTTTCCTCCTCCTCATTTTGCCAACTCCAGTTCCAATCTCTGTAAGTGATCACTGTATGGGTCATTAAGTTTTTGTACATATAAACTGATACTTTGAGAGTTGTTATTAAGATCTAAAATTGATGAGATCTGTCCAAATTTCTTGTACTGCTTTGCTCAAAGTATGTTTCCCCATTGTGTGAAATGACACTGTATTGGATGTTAATATCACATTTAGAAAGTAAAATTTTTTTTTCTGAATTCTCAAAATTATGATGAATTGTTCCAGAAAGCATTGAAAATTGTGAAGGACAGGATTTTCCAGGGAGTGTGATGTTGGCTTATGTCTGTCATCCCCAAATTGCATGAGAGTTTTATCATGTATATACCATAGCATATAGAAATGGAATTAAATGAAAGTGGCTTTATTTTTTCTGCATGTTTTATTGTTTTCAGTTGAACTATAATTAAGACAACTTTACAGGCAGAAATATAGGGCAATAGGGGATACGTAAGTTGTAATGTAGAAGTCATAACAAATATATACCTTTAAACATTTCTACCATGTACTTAAGTTGACACAAAGAAATGGACTGTCTTGATGGGTGAACCTCAGAGTAAATATTTATAGGACAAAACTATAGACTACTTTGTTGAAAAACATTATTTTACCTTTATGGTAAAGACCAGCAGGGTCTTTAGCAAATTTACCCTATTATTTCTATGTACACTTAGTGTGACATTGTGTGGATACCACTGAGCAAACCTCTGAGGTGGCCTGCATCTCTGAACTATGACTCACTGTGCTGTGTCAGCATGTATCTTGAAGCACAGTGCTGCAACTGTGGCTGAAGGAGCTACTGAATTTAGGACTAAAAAGGCCATTAATGATAAGACCTCTTCTTTAAAAGCAGGAGCCAGAATTTTCTAAAAGGTCTATCATTTTGGTTATTGAAAGCCTGAGTCGTTTCAGAGGAAAAAAAAAAAAAAGACTTAAACTATGATACTAAATGATTTGAAAATTGTACCTAGTCTGATGAAAACTTTAATTGATGATAATCAGGACCCTGCCTGAATGTGTTCAGTAAATACATAAACTAATAATTTTCTTGCTTTTTTCAGTTATTTTCTATGAAACTCTAACTACTTCTGCCATGCACTCGTATTTCTGGGTTTTGTGCCACAAAAGATGCATAATTTGAATTGTTACTTATAGTCTATTGTTCAGAGTATTGGAAATGCACAGAGACAGCCCACTCTAAATTTGGCAGATGGAGTTCATGAAGGTAATTAAGAGAAGATATTTGATTGAAATAAAGACTCATCTAGGATGAAGCTTTACACAGATGGAATAGCCTGAATTTCCATGGTGTAAGATAGTGGACCTTCTAATTACACTAATTTTTCTCTAAAGTTGGTTAACATGCAAGTACCCAAAGTACTGCTTTTATAACTAAATCATGATGATAAGTGACTGTTAATGTTACCCATTCTGGTTACTTCCAGAACGGGGGAGTCTTTTTGAGTCTGTAGCCACCCCAGAGAGCTCTAATGGTACACTTAAGAGATGTTATATTCATCCTACTTTGCTAGAAGCATGAAATGCATTTCATATGATGCATTGTGCTTGTGTTAGTAGACATAAACTGGTCAATTTTCAGTTGTGTTAATGTCTCACAAATCTGAATCAGGATACTGATCTGTTTCTGAGATCCTGAATAGTGCTCTCTGAGCAGTAAGACAGCTTGAAATATATATATATTGCCTTTGTCCTGGAAATCTTGCAACACAATACAAACTGACAGCTGTAAGCATCGAACAGCACTCAGACTGACTGGCCCAATATTATTCTGAGATAACTCAGTTCCCAGATTGTAGAGGCCAGACTTCTGATGGAGAAGAAAGGACTTCTATGACTGGGAGAAGTTCACTAGTAACTACCAGGACTGCTCTGTCCTGGTAGGTTCCCTTAATTCTTCTCTTCACTTGTTTTCCTGAAGGGATTCAGACTTAATAACTTCTAAAACATTTTTCTCCCACTCTTTCCCCCTAGGCTGTTTGGTATGCATAGGTAGAAGAAGGACCTGTTTCTCAGCACCACAGCTTTTTTGGATGTCGTTTAATAAGCTGAGAGAATGTGTTCCAGCACAAGCTGACTCTGGTTTTGTGCTGGCAAGGGAAAAGAGACTTAGTGAACTGGCAGCAAGATTGACATGTAGGGATGTGGAGGCTTGGAGGGGTGGAGAACTGGCCTATAGTTATAGCAACAGATTGCTCGGCCATGGGTTGAGAGTTTACACATGGTGTATGCGAGTGGTGGCCACTACATTTGCTGTTGCTATCTGTTGTGCTCCTGTGTAGCTGGTACTTTGTCTATAAGCAAGTGTCTATTGCTGTGTCAAAGGAAGTAATCTGCAGTTAGGTATTATATATGATGGTAAGGCCTATAGGGATTTTGGCACCTGTTGGACCAATCTCATTTCTATGACAGTTTCTCCTGCAAAAGCCTGTAAGCACATCCAATAACCAGTGCCAAAGAGTGTTCTAGTTTCAGAGGAAATCAGTCTCTGGGCATATTGAGCAACTAGGAGTGTATCCGGCATACAGTTTGGATTTGGGACATATTTCACATTGGAAACTTCAGCATGGACAACTTGTTAATTCTGCATCTCCTTTAAACCATAAAGTCCTTGCATAGCTGTCATAGCTTAGCGCTGCTCAGGACCAAGCTATGCAGTCTCTTGCTCACTACCCCCACCCTCCCAGGGAATAAGGGAGAGATAATATAACAAAAAGGCTCAAAGTTTGAGATAACGACAGAGAGAGATCATTGAAGTTACCATTACAGGCAAAACAGACTTGACTTGGGGAAAACAATTTATTTATTATTATTAATAAAACAAAAGCAAGATAATGAGAGAGAGAACAAAACAACTTCCCCCCATCTCTCCCTCTTCCCAGCTTTAATTTCATTTCAATTATCTCTACCTCCTTCTCCACCCCCGAGCAGCACAGAGTGGGATAGGGAATGAGGGTTATGGTCCGTTCAACACATGTCACTTTCCACTGCTCCTTCCTCCTCAGGGGAAGAGCTCCTCACATTCCTCCCCTGCTCCAGCGTGGGGTGCTTCCCACCTGCTACAGTCCTTCGTGAACTGCTCCAGTGTGAGTCATTTTTCCATGGGGTGCAGCCTCTCAGGAACCGTCTGGCCCAGCGTGGGCCTTCCACAGGCCACAGCCTCCTTCAGGCATCTGCCTGCCCCGACGTGGGGTCCTCCACCAGGTCCCCTACTGCAGGTGGATCTCTGCTCCTCCATGGACCTCCATGGGCTGCAGGGGGACAACCTGCTCCACCATGGGCTGCACCACAGGCTGCAGGGGAATCTCAGCCAGGAACCACATTACTCCTCCCCCTCCTTCTTCACTGACCTTGGTGTCTGCAGCCCTTCCTCTCACAAGAAATTCTTCACAAAAGGCATGCAGAAGCATCTCAGGTTCTCTTCATCTCATCTCCTCTCCACTTCTTGCAGCCAGGCTGGGCTGAGTCAGGCCCAGTCGGCCACCCGGCAGGAGGCCAGAGGGTGAGGGCCGAAAGGCCCAAAAGGCTCGCGCCTGCCCCTCACTTCTACTTCTTCGTTTCTTCTTCCTTTTTTTTTTTTCTATTTTTCTTCTTCTTAAATATGTTATCACAGAAGCGTTATTAGGAGACATTCTGCCACCAATTGACTGAGCCCTGGCCAGAAATGGGTCCGCTCTAGACCCAGCCGAGTCCACTGGACAAAGGGGAAACTTCTAGAGGCTTCTTGCAGAAGCTGCCACCCCGCTAAACAAAACCAACACAACAGTGAAGAACAGGTCAAATGTAAAAGCAGCGTTTAATTGATTTTGTGGATTGAGGGCCAAATGAATTAACCGGGTATACCTTTGTTTCTTTGTCATGTTCAATTAGGTAGTTTGTTTAAAAAAACAATCTAAATCTTTTGCTGTCTGTTTTGTTCCCTTTCATTTCTCCCCTTTATTTATATTGCTCCAAAAGTTGAATAAACAAGATTTCTTCAGACAAAGATGTGGCAGGGTACAGTTATCTGCAAAGGGAGATGCTGAAAGTTAGGCTTTTGAGTATGCATGTCTAAGGAATAGCCTGCCTTCCTAATAAACCATTTCACTTTTGCATGTTTCATCAACATTGTAAATATAGAGCACTTCTCTGCAGCTTAACCTGCCATCTGGGACTGAATTCCAGTAACAACTCACCATAAGGAGAGAGCAATGAATGAATGTGAGCCAGCTCTGTTGGTAAGAAATACAGATTTGCAAGTTCCTGTTGTAAATTTTACAGAATTTTTCCTCTCTTTAGAATTAGAGATCTGTCAAGTTATCATGAAACAAATTGAATAGTCTGCAAACGGAGCTGTTTTCTGGATAGCATAGTGACATTTCTAATAATTGAAAGCCCTTCTGCCTACAGAGACTTTTGCTTGTTTGTTTCTTCTAGTAACGTGGGAGGCAGGAGATAAGAGCACAAGCTGTCATTAGAGCTCTGCAGATACCAAAATGACCTCTAGCTGTATGAAGACCAGCATACAATGTACTTCCATGACGATCACAACAAAAATATGTTGCTCTTACCAAGGCACTTCTTAACTGCAAAATATTTCCTGAGTGCTAGGCACTTGGCTGTGTTTCCAAATCAGCAGTCAGTGTCTGAGAAGCCATCTCAGCTACATGCATAGGTGAAAGCTGGAGTTGCTTGCCTAAATCAGTAACTTGCCACATAGCATTTTTTAAAAGACTCCCTTGCAAATCAGTATGTCATAAGCTACTGGAGGCTGATAGGAATAGGGGTAGATCTAACAGAGCTTTTGCTGAGAATTTGGCTCTAATATGAAGGGCTAGATGCAGCTGTGGATGGGGAATGGAAAAGGGAACTAGCAGCTGTGCAGGCTTGTAGCATAAGTGGGAGAATGTGCTGCAACAGATTGTATCAAGGGGTGCCTGAAGACCTTGAGCCTTATTCCTAAATTTGCTCTCATTTATGGCATTTAGACACATCAGCTGTGCTTGACTTTTGGTAGGGGAAATGGAATTTTGCAGGATTTTTAAACACTGTCCAGAGTGTGAGAGGAAGCTTATGACTTACATAATGCAGTGCCTCCTGTATTTCCATACGTATTCTGCATATTTGGCAAGACGTCAGTATGTTATATGCAGCCAGGAGAGAAGAGGGAAAGAGAAAGCATCCATTTGTATGAAGCAGTGTAAATCCAAAGTGTAGAGCTCAAGAACTGACACAGCACAAGCAGGAACACTCAGTAATCAATTTGCAAATACCCCTCTTGGACTGTGCTTCCTTTTGCTTCCCATTCAGAAAGCATTGACACTGTGGCCAGTTGGAATTATTTGTGCTAGTTTACTAGTATTAGCTGTTTCTCTATAGGAAGGAAAAACAAGGCTGCTATCATTATTTCACAAAGGCCATACAATATCCATTAGAAGAAACTATTTTGTTCGTTACCAGGTGTGACTTTATTCAAACTGTGATTTAAATGTATGGCTTTTCATTTAATTTCCAACCTGAGCTTCAAAACAGATTTATTTGCCCAGATGAAAAAAAATCAGGTAATTTTTTACAAGCATATCAGCATAAAATTCTTGTCTGTGTATCTTAAAGAGGATATTTTCTTAACATAATAATATGCATGATTTGGCGTAGTGCTTTCACTTTCTAAGCGTTGACTTCTTTCAAATATTTTTTTTTAAGTCTCAGCCTAAAGAGAATGAGATGGTCCAAAACTGCTGTGTTTATCTTCAGTTTGGGTTTTGTTTTTTTTTTTATCTTGGAAAGATAACCCACTTTTTTTGCAATTATATTTATTGCCCTTCTTGCAAAGAACCAAAGCTCTTAAGTTTGGAATAAGAAATTTTAATTCCAATTTATCTAATTTTACTAAATCTTATAGTATTTTATTCACATCTTCAACCGTATTTGTCATTTTCTTCTTCCTGCCTCCCGATACAGTATGTGATAAACATCGTATGTACTAGGTGACATACACCTGTATGCTAATTAGTGCTTCTTTGGCACACCAGAAATGCAGTGTATTTACCATATTCCAAACACAAAAGTGTCATATGTAGTAATACAGTGAAAAAAATCTGAGTTTTAAATACTTCAAATTTTAAAATACTCGTAAAAAGGACGACTATAGAGACTCAGACTGTCTCACTACCTGTCCCTGATGGTGGCCAAATGCTTAGGAATAAATAGAATAGGGTTAGACTTCTCCCTTTACGTCTTCCCTCTCCCCACAGTCTGTGGTTTAGGAAACTCATGTAGCATTGTTTCCAGCATCTGTTTTTTATTAGCTTTCAGTAACATTTTTTCCATTAATTTTTCTTGATTTCTTTGTATGGAGTGTCAACAACTTCCCTCTGTTAGGGAGTTTCCTGCTTTAGCTATACACTGTATGAAACAGGATTCCCTGAAAATTTAATTTGCTTCCCCATAGCTCTTATATTGCAAGAGACAATGAATAGTTGTTCCCAATTTACATTCCTCATATTGCTCATAATTTTATATATCTCTGACATATACCTGTTCAATTGTTCTCCAAACTACAGTGTTGTATCTATTTAATTTTTCCATATAGAGAAGACATTCCACGCATTAGATTATAATTTTCTTTCTATATCTTTTCTACTAAGTAAGAGTTAGGGAAACAAATATTAATTAGACTAGATATAAGAAAACAAGATGACTGAAGCAGAAAAAAATGTTGCTGCATATGTGTGTGATCTCGAAGTAGCTGAGGAGTAGCTAAAAATAACAGGTCAGCGAAGTAAGACATAGATGTTGTTTCAAGGAGGGTGAATTAAGTGTTCGTGAATGACAGTATTGAAAATAACATGCTAGCAGTATGAAAAAAAAGGTTTATTTGGGCTTGATTTAGTGCTGAGGTCAATAGCAACAGCAGTAGGCCAGTGTTACTGGTGCATATGAAAATATCACTCCTAAGGACACTGCTATACTTTGAACTCCCTTGACTGACTTGTTCTGGATGTTGAATGCAACAGATAAAATGGAAAATATTCTCTGAGCAGAGACAAAATCTGACTTTCCTGTATTTTGCAGACAGAGAAGAATAACATGTATGTTCACAATGATCCATGTACAACTAATGCAGTGCCAGCATAGTGATGTGTAGAATGTAGACCTGAAAGAGAATTCTGCAATAAAAGGTTTAGTTTAATTAATTTGATTTTAATTAATTGGAGAGCAGGCATCTCAAGTCTGAAAACCTGTTGTGAGCTTGAGCTACCTTTAGGCTCTACTCTGGGCAATAGTGCAGTATTTATTTTCCCTCTTTTCCTCCCTTAAAACTTAGTTCTGTTCAGATTTTTTATGTAGATCAGCTAAATCTTGAAAATTGTCACAGCTGAGAAAAAGTTTCCCACTTGTATTCGTGAGCAAGGCAGCCAGTGAAGATCACTCTAGAGATGGGGCAGCTTGAAGGAATGGATTCTATAACAGGAAAAGGCCAGATTTGGATATTTACAAGTAGAGGCGGAGGTGGTTTGAATATAGGTGAGAATGTGAGGGAAACATGAGCTGGGAAGACTGGAATGTATTTTGAGAGGTGGGCAAGTCACCATTGCAGCCTTCTTCCCTCTCACACGCATATGTGCAGTGTTGCAGAAAGGAATGCTATATATCAAGGAGATATTTGGGTCATCTTCAAAAACGGGCCTTAAAAATGACAGTGGTCCCATAGTGATTGAAGGACAAATGGGTTATTCCGAAGAAATCTTGTTACATAGACAGCAGTATTTAAAAGGCAGATGCTGGTAGGCAATGGAAGCTCACCACTTGACGGGTGCTAGAAAAATTTCAAGAGGAAGATGGGACTGATTGAACAGGATTGGACTAATGCATAATATTTTCTAATATTTAAGTATTGCTACAAAACTAGAAATGTACGGGGGGTTATAAAAGTGTAATGTCTTTGCCTGGACTAACAAATATCAAATCCTTCAGACAATTTCTCACATTTCCTTGCTTTGTAATCAATTTTGAACAGGTGGGTTAATGTCTTACATTATTCTTCCAAACAAAGAAAATCTGAGCCCATAGTCTGTTATATGCTATCAGAAAAACCATGTGCAGAATTCTAAGAATGAAACAGAACAAAAGCAAAAAGCCTGAAGATCACATGAATGTCAGTCAAAGAGGGTGTATAAGGTACTTACATGTACAAGATCATCAGGTGCCTGAATTCATTCAGCCTGGAATTCGCTTCCAGCAGCCCCTGAGATGCTTAGAAATTCAGAAGTTGCCAGTAACAAAATTATTTTTATGCTGTGCTTTGTAAAAGTCCTAAATCTACAGTTGACTAAATATTTGGGGATTTTTTTTTTTCAATAACTTCTTTTATTTTTTTTTTTTACTTATACACATATTTGCACTAACATCCTTTGTTTTCATTAGACATTGCTTCTCCCTTTTGTGTCTTCCCCTTCCTCCCCTATCAGTAAGGAAGAGGGAGTGGGGCCAAAGCAGACAAAAAAGGCATTCCTGCGTGTTGCTGAATTGAAGTCAAGCCTGTTATAATAATTTTGCATAATTTGTTCAATAAGTCCTTGTACGAACACAGATGATATTAAAGTGATATTTTTTACCCTAAGAATTTATATTTAACAGAAACATTGTTGACAAGTCCTGACTTCAGTCTGAGTGTCCCACTTTGAGGGGGCCAAAATTGCTGTGGGCCAGAGGAGGCTGACCCAGAAAAGATAAATTAAGAAGGTGGTAGGCAATAAATGAGAGCTGCAGCTGAAAAGGGAAGTAAACCTGTTTTTATGATGGTATGACAAGAAAAAAAAACTAAGCGGAGGGAAGATAGCTTTGCTAATAAATGAGAAATGGTGTAACTCTGGAAATTTTACAGATTTGAAGTGATTTTATGGAAGTAACTACTAAAGCAGCCTACGCAAAGAAATACGCATGAAATAGAAGCATAAACAGCTCTAGCCTAACTAGGAGACATATGACTGTGTTTCCTATGGCAAAAACTAGTATGCAATGCCAGTTGGTGCTCTCAGGGTGGACAATGGGTTCTACTTGCAATTTTTTTCATTAGTTTGCTCTCAATCAGCCACAGAATGGCTCCAGGACCCATACATTAAAAGCAAGCTGTAGTCCCCAGGATAAGCTCCCCTTGCATGCACCCTGGGCTGTTCCTCAATGTTAATTGCATGCACCCCAGGGCGTGTAATAACAGGAACTTCTCCGAGGCATCTGCAAACTCTAAAATTCAAACAATAATAATAAAAAAAAAACTAGTTGGTTTCAGTGTGATGCACATTTGACTCATTGGAATGTTAAGTCTCTGAAAGTCTTAGAAATGACACCAGAAAAAAAGTACCTCAGGGAATAAATCTTGTACTTCCAGTGAGACTGGAAATCAGCTGTTTGGCTCAGGATTTAAATTCTGCTTTTGTAATATAAGAAGAGATGTTTGTAATGCAAATCATCCACAAAGGAAAGTCGATGATCCACTTTCCTCAAGCAACAAATCCTGTCATAATCTTGCAAACACTGTAAAACCCAGTTTACTAATCATTTGATGTATTTTTGTCTGCATGTGTTAAGCTGACAAGGCAGGATTTACCAAGAGTTTCTTGTGGGATGGGACAAAAGAAAAGAAAAATTGTAAAAGCATAATTAGGCCTTTGTGTAGCACTTAGTAATGAGGTCATTGTCTCTTTCTCTACTGTCTGGTACTAAGGACTTGCTTTCAGTCCCTTTCCAGTCTCTCTTTAGCTGTGACTGAAGTCACCGGGTAAAAGGTATTCTTATGTATTGGATTAGCAACTCTTCTCCATACCATGCAGTCTATGGAAAAAAATTCTTAGGAAATTTGGTGACTTCACTTATTTCTGAAGAGCCATTTCAGACAGGAGAGTTTGCTTCTCCCCCTTGATCCTTTCCACTGTGGTCCTGTTATTCCCTTGGGGAACCCATCACCTCTTCTCTCTGTTTATCTTTTTGCTCTTAGGTGGGCCTTTTGTAACCTGTAGGTAGATATTGGCAAGGGTTTTTTTTTCTGGAAAAGATTTGGGATTAATAATAAAATCACATTCCAAAACAGAATAAAAGGCTGAAATGTTATCAGCTTCTGTGACTCAAACAGGTGAGGAGAAAAAAAACAAAACAATTGAAAGATCAAAATTACCCCAGTAATTACGGAGAATTTTGTCATCTTACTATACATTCATTCAAATTTCTAAACAAAATACTTCAAACTGAAAAATATTACCTATTTTAGGAAATGTTAAGATGTGATATTTCTGAGGATATTTTTTCAAAATTAAACATTCATAGGAAATGTCATAGAAAAACATGCATGGAAAATTTCAAAAAATTGGCAGCATCCAATAGAAATCTCTGAGGTTTGGTTTTCTTTTTTTTTTTTTTAAAATTTGCTATTCACTCTGTGTGCCGGCACTTCAAAAAATAACAATCTCTTATGGTCCTTGAGTGATGAAGCCTCTGCACTATAATTCAAATAAAGTAATGGTACATCAAGGTTCTTTCAAAAGAACAGTCCCTATATCTCATACTCAAAACATTGAATCCCATGTATCTCTCTCATTAAAAAAAAATCTTATGGGCAGTCAGAATTCTAATGAAAGAGCGCGTTTTTGCCCATTTTACAGAGTACCAATTATTTTACCATATCTATAAAGGAAAAATAACTTTTCTGGAAAATAATAGCATGCTAACAAAAGAAGGTTTCGTTTCTAGCAGGGATGCACGAGTAACAGAAAGAACACATAGCATCTTCCTGGGTGTGTGATAATAATAGGCTAAGAATAGAGGACATACCTAAAGGCAACAGAAGGATGATTAATTATTATTGAAGAAAGCTCAATAGGTGTCTAGGAATAAAATTTGTGATTTGTCACAAGCTGTGACTGGAAAACAATAAAAACCTGGAACAAAGAGGAACACTATGTGCAGTATAATGGATATAAGACATGATTTTTTTTTTTTACTACATCTTTATCTAGGCCTGTAAAGACTAGCACAGATAGGAAAAGAAATAAAATTGCATTATCTTGAGATTCTGGTTTAAAATTTATAATTCCTCCTATAACATTAAAGTATTATTTTTTTAAAAAAAAACCCCACCTGTTATTATTTTTAGTAGCTTTGCTCTGACAATTTCTATCAGCAAATATAATAATAATTTAAAAAATAGTTTACAGGAATATTCTGATGTCATGAGAGTATTCTTATTTTATTGTTTTCCTGTATATATTATGAAAGGCAAAAACTTCCAGATATCTCCTGCTTCAGTCATGTTCTGTCTGAAAAAAGGATTACCAAGAGATTCATCTATGCATTGTTTGAAATCTTTCTCAGAAAGGTCAGCTCCCTGGAGAACTGATATTAGCAATCTATTCAGAAGCATAACTATCTGTTTGCACCATCTTTTTTCAAGTTGTGCAAGTTCTTGGACTAAATTAGCCCAAAATAGAGTTATTTAAGTTGATGTCTTTATTCAAGACATTTTCTTTTAGAAGGGACTGGGGGACAATTGCACCCGCTTTGCTCTGCACAACAATCTAGAAAGTTTTGTTCGTGTGTGAAAAGAAGTGGCTCCTGTTTTTGCCTGAACTATGAATTCCTCTTTTGTCAGTTCAAGTTAAAATTGGCGTTTTTTTAAGAGCTTGTTAGTTAGTCCCCTCTGGCAGCTGCCATCTTCTGAGTATAGTTGCATTTTCCATCGCATCTGACACTCTCTGCAGGGGTTCTTGTCAGTATGTGCTGGCTGTGTGATGCCTCAAAACTATACAGCAATCAAACAGAGAACTTAATGCTTTGTAGAACATTACAAAAATATATGCATAGTCCCTACATCTGGGATGATGTGAAAGCTGCAGAATAAGAGATAAGTGAGGAAAAAAAAAAGAAGACGACTTTATGAATGCAGGGCTATTAACTTCCTACCAGAGCTTTGTGGTTTGATTAGCATAGGCAGGACTATACTCAAGGAGGAATGCCAAGAAGATTCAGATGTCCCTTGTGCAACCTTAAATTTATATATTTCTGACAGTCTTGCTGCAGGTTAGTCTGATATTATGGGCTAGATGCAACATGTTTCTGGGTCAGCTGCTCCAGCCTTTGCTATGCACACAGGGTGATCTGAAATCTCTGAACCTTTGTGAGGAAGATATTGTTCCAGGTCCTGGGGACAGGAATGAACTGCATATGTTGTTAATTCATTACTATATATCCGCCGTCCCTGCTTTGTCCCATCTTCTGTGCTTAAATAGCAATAGATGCCAGTTCTCCTAGTTCATGCTGAGGAATGTAGTTTGTTCTATGGTGGAACTTCCTGAGGTGCTTATCTTGTCCAAGGGATCAAATAATCCAAAATATACTGGATGCAAGAGAAAACCATGGAGCTGGACTAGCACACAATAAACGATTTGTATCCTCCAAATAGACAGAGCAGTGTGTGTATCCTATGCAGTGTATGTTGTTCCTCACAACTTACTTCTACCTTCTATCATCATATAAAGCAACTTTTTTTTTTAAATTATAGAACCATGGAGAGCCTCAGCTGGATGTGAAATAATGTAATGTAGGTTGTCCTAGCTCTACAATGTTGTGAAAATTGGTTATAGTTACTGCAAACCCCCTTGTCACAGAGTATGCATGATAAGTGCTAAGAATGATTGTTTGTTCACAGCAATGGGGCACACAGTTTTCCAAAATGGGAAAGTGATTCTTACTAACCTGATCTAAAGATGATCTAAAGATGGAAGGCATGTGCTGGCCAATATCTTTAGGAAGGGCCAGGGCCTGATAAAACAATGGAACTATTTAGTTCCTAGAAGAAAAAATTTTTGAACTCTTGGATTACAAAAAGCATACTTTCTAGCCATAGTATGTAAATGTAAAATTACATGTCTGTTGAAACATTGAAGAGATAATGTGCTTCTGGGCGTATACTGAATGTAGTTCAGGACATCTTCTGGAAAACGATGTATGGCATCTATTTATGGCTTGGTTAGTAAAGGCATATGCAGGAAAGCATTAATGTGCTATTAACTCATTTACACTGTGAGCTTTTACTTCCATACTTCTCATCTTAGACTTATGATTTGTCCCAATTTCCCAGTAGTCTGTCTTACAGCTTCAGGAGCATTTTTTGTATCTGTTAAGCCTCAAGAGTAACTACAATTAAGATGTTCTTATTCTTGCTGGTGCAGAAAGATCTTTTTAAAGAAGTCTGGCTCTTTTTAAATTTTTTATTTTCCTCCCTGATTGTTTTTCTTTATTTTATAGTGTCGAATAAACAAAATGACCATTTATTTTCACAGCTTTGCAAATTAGATGCCCATAAGTTTCAGAGGAAGTAATAGATATTAAATTAGTGAGGCTGTGTGAATGGTATTGTAGTGTACCAGTGCTATTGGTTTAGTATCTGATCCTTTAATGACATACAACTCTTGTTGACTATATGAAAATATAGTGGAGGTTAGGTTTCCTCCAGAGATATGAATTAGATTTTCAAGAACTGCAGAATTAGGCTTTCAAGATTTAAAGAATTTCAGCAGAGCTTGGACAGAGGAGTCTACTTCCTATAGTTTTGAAAGCTGTCTTAGACATTGAGGTTTCTTTAAAGAAATGTCCCTAGATGTAAGCACAGAACACTTTTTAAAACCTCTCTTGGTGCGTAATTCTCTTGTTTAAAATATATGTATAATTAGTGAATGTGATACTTACAACCTTCACATTTTATATATTGAGCTGTTACTCCGCTTGTATTGATTGCCTCTGCCTTAATCGGCATGCAAGAAACAGACTACAAAAATGACTGCATTAATAGTCCATTTTTAAATCGCTCATTCACAGAGGCAGGAGATCTTACTCTGCGAATATGGTTTTTCTTGGTGAAAAATTCTGCTGTTATGGAGGAAGGCTATTTATAGCTATGTTGTTTAGGCAAAAAGTACACCTGGCTGAATAATTTATTGCAAAGAGTATTGTCCGTGAACATAGTTCTATGTTCTCTTCACAAATCATTCATTAAATTATCTGAATATTTTTGTGAATAAAAAAATGGCAGCCTGTGGGTTATTCTGTCAAGCTATTTGCCTGATTCCTTCCAGGTATGAGAAATTTTCCATCTGTAGGTAGCTTCATGCAACCTCTTATTTTCCGTGGGATTTAATTGGCTGCCAAAACCAACCTCACTTCTTTAATTCAGTGGACAACTGAACTTTGAAAATCACAGATATAGTCCTGCAATAATAATAGTACTGACCCATAGACAAAGGTCTATGAGTCAATCTGAAGAATTACTCTTCTTCTATCTCCAATGCAAACAAAAATCCTTCCCTGAAAATTGGTAAAAATAGCTGACAGTACATAGCAGAAAATTTGTAACTAAAGGATAGTCTAGTTTTGATTTATATGCTTAATTTTGAACGAGTACACTGTGTTCATTTTTCACCTATGTCTAGCAAGAAGTCGTTTGTCCTATGCAAATGACATTAAATGATGAACTCTGAAATACGATTACAAACATTCTGGTCATGTCACCTGCACTCATCTAAGTATGTTTATGAAAAACTCATACATATGGGAGTGAGCAATGGGAAAAAAAATTAAAAGTGCCAATTTTACCTGGATGATGGAATCCCATTACTAGAAGTAACATAGACACTTAACACTTAAATCCTCAAAGATATTTAGGTGCTGAATTCAGTCATAAATACATAATGCCTTCAAGGACCTGATCCTTAGTTAACCTGAATCTCTGTAAAAGCAAGAGATAATAAAATTCCTAAGTGTTAGTCTTCAGTTGGAGGCTTATATATTATTATGAATTAGCTGAGAGCCAAAAACAAAGCAAAAGTGCATCAAGGAAGGAATGTTTCTCCTCTTTTAAAAGTTTTCACATACAAAAATAAGCTCAGAAAAATGTCTAGTTTTAAATGCAAATTTCTGAGGATTGGATGGTGCTGGCACAGAATAGGGTTTCTTTTTTTTTCCCTTTTTTTCCTTAAAGTCCGTGAAAAAAATATTTGGTTTCATTCTTTTGTTTTGTTCATGGTCTTAGAATCTGGTTATTTGCAGCAATGTTAACATCAGGTTCAGTTCTCTCCAAACTGTGCTGAGACGATTAAAATTGAAAAGCAATCCGTGAATAGTTCTGTGGATAATCTTAATACCACATTGTGAGATTTACATGGTGCTATATGTTCCCAAGCTCTTAGTAAGAGCTCTTCAGATATTTTACCCTAAATGAACTATAAAGCAAATATTTTCCTGCTACTAATTAAGTCCATTTCCATGTCATAACATGGGTCCCCGAAGTTGCAATTGCCTCTCTGAAATTACTCAAGTTAGAAAACTGATAATAAACCCATGATGCATGGTGAATCTCAATACTGTGCAATTAACATTGCAGTTTAAATCTTAATTAGATATTGCCTTTGAAGGCAGCAGATTTCAATGCAACTTAGTGGTTTGTTTCTTCGCTGGCTCTCTGTTTCCATTTAATATTTGTTATGGCACTTTTAATACAAAAATTCCTTACTAAAACAGCAAGAAAAAGCTGAAAAGGTATTACTACTGCTTAGTATGGGAGAAGGTAGATGGGAAGATTCTTAACATGAGTGTTGACATGCTTGAGTGGAATGGCATGGATACAAACAGCATAACAATACTGTTAAAACTATGAGACATCCTTCTGACTGTTGTGTGGATAGATTGGAAAGCATCAGCTTTTGTCGTCCCTTAAACTCTTGTCAATGAAGTAAACTCCAGTTCCTCTCTAAGCAGATATTTAGTTCGGATCCCACTGTAAGTATATACTTGTTTTGCATGTGTTAGATCAGAAATGCATTGACGGCATCGTTTGTAGGGGCCTTCCCTTTTGCAAGTGGTGATATTCATACCATCCCTGGCAAAATGATGACCAGTTGGCCTGCTAATTATGAGCTCCTACTAAGAGGTGGCATGCTGCAGTAATATTTCTTTATTCAGCCTATCACTGGCTCAGACACACAAGCAAGTTAGTTATCAAGCTTAGCAAATTGCTCTTCAAGCAGTAGGAACTGCCCATGTGCATGCTTTTAACCCATGACAAATACAAATTAATTCAACTTAATGTAGTCTCCAGGGAAAGAGGGAGAAGCACAGCTGCTCTGTTTCCCATTTGTCTAAAGCAAAGGGTATGAAAGTGGCTGGCTGCTATTTTTCATCTGGTGTCCTGAAACTTGAAAGATAGCAATTGGTCACATGTCTGTCCTCTGATTAACACTTTGAGCTGCATTTTTTAAAAGAAATGAATGTATTGCTCTTTCCTTCTCTTTGTATGCCTGTGTGCTGGACCTTATGAGCATTGTTTTCAATACTCATAAGATATTTTCGGATTTGAAGCTACTGTATTCCTGTAGGTGATTAGCACAGACATGTAACAGAGAAGACATTGCAAATAAGCATTTAGTGTGTAAATTTCGTTCACTGAGATTTTCCACATTGAGAGATGTGAAGCTGAGAAATCATCAAATAGACTAGTCGTTATGTACCAACTGAGACACAAAAAGCTCATCTGTCTTTGAGAATCCCAAAAGGCCATGCTTAACAGTTGCAATTCTGAGCAGAAATCTGAACATTAGTTTAGTCATAGAAGGCAGGCAAAACAGAATAGGTACTGGTTACCTTCAGAATGATTGCTTCTTTCCTTCTTTCTACTTCAATAAATATCTTCTCAGAGTAAGAAAATACCTGCAAAGTGGATGTAGGCATTACATTGCTGTGTTGATTATATTGATCCTCAAAGGTAAGTGTCTTAAATGTGAAAAACACTCTCTACATGCACCATATAAAAAAGTAACTTGTAGAAACCAACTAACTGGTAGATGCCAGTGTCAGAGAAGAAGCAAACATTTTGCAGCTAGGACTAGAGAATTTCAGAAGCCAGTACTGGGAATCCAAATAGCCCAGCCAACCTGCAACTATAATATCCCAGAAGAGGATCAGAAGTGTGATGTAAAATAAACATAGCCTTCTGTGGTGGTTTAGCTCGAGTTACCACACAGTTTCTCGCTTACCTTCCCTCTCCCCAGTGGGATGGGGGAGAGAACTTGGGAAGAAAGGAAAACTGGTGGATTAAGACGAAGACATTTTACTAAAATAGCAAAGGAAAACTACAGTAATAACAAATTGTAAGGATACAAAAATAAACAAAATGATCAATGCACGATTTCTCACCACCTGATGTCTGAATGACCGTCCCAAGCAGCGATCACGGAAACAAAATCAAGCAGCAAGGAAAGGAGCGAAAGCGAGCCAGCAAAGTAGAGGGAATGATGCCAGTGAGCAAGAGAAAGAGAAGAGATGAAAAAAAAAAATGGATGCATGCTCCACCATGGGCAACCCCCACTTATATACCAAGCATGACGTTTATGGCATGGAATACTCTCTTTGGCCAGTTTGGGTCAATTATTCTGTCTGTCTTTCTCCCAGCTTCCTGCATCTGCACATTAGCGAGTTTTGGAAAGCCAGACAGTGTCCTTGGTCTCATTAACAGCAACTCATATCATCAGGGTGTTTTTATCAACATTCTTCACATATGAAATCCAAAACACACCAGCTACTGAGAGGAAAATTAACTCCATCCCTGCCGAAACTAGGACACCTTCCTCTTGACCTGCTAATAAGATCTTCAGACTTATGGTAGGACGGAGGAAAGACCATAATCACTTCTTTGTTATGAGAATGTAGCTTGTGGATTGGAAGTGTAGTCACCCAGATGGGTTAATGATATAAGGACTCTGCACCTCTGCTACAATGTTTGCTTCCAGATATGTTTAGTTATGATAGGATAAGTTGTTTGTAAATTTGAAAATTTCTGCTAGCGAGAAGATATGTGCAATTCAAATTATAGAACTGTTCTCCAATTTCATGCATAATATCCTAAGGAATATTCACAGCCACAACTTCTCTGGGCAACCCATTCCAGTGTCTCACCACCCTTATTGTAAAAAATATCTTCCTTATATCCAATCTAAACCTACCATCTTTCAGTGTAAAACTGTTGCCCCTTGTCCTGTCATGACAGGCAGTAGTAAAAAGTCTCTCTTTGTCTTTCTTATAAGACCCCTTTTAAGTATTGAAGAGCTGCAATAAGGTCTCACAAGAGCTTTCTCTTGTTCAGGCTCAACAACCCAAGTCTCAGCCTTTTTTCATAGGAGAGGTGTTCCAGTCCTCTGATCATTTGTGCTGCTCTTGTCTGGACCCTTTCTGACAGGTCCATGTCTTTCTCATGCTGAGAATCCCAAAGCTGAACACAGTACTCCAGATGTGGTCTCACAAAAGTGGAGTAGAGGGAGAGAATCCTCTCGCTTGACCTGCTGGCCTCTCTTCTTTTGATGCAGCCCAGGATTCAATTGACTTTCTGGGCTACAGGTGCACATTGCTTGCTCACGTCCAGTTTTTCATCCACCGGGTGTCCTCGAGTCCTTCTCTGCAGGTCTGCTAGCAATTGAGTCTTCCCTGAGTCTGTACTGATATTGGGCATTGCCCCAACCCAAGTGTGGGACCTTGCGTTTGTCCTTATTGAACTTCATGAGGTTCATATGGGTCTACTCCTGATGCCTGCATAGGTCCCTCTGCATGGCATTCCTTCCCTCTACTATACACACCATCAATTGCACCATGTAAGTAGATTCTAACTTGATTCCAAGAGTTTCAGAGTTTCACAATGCAGTTTAAATTCAATAATAGAGAAACAAGAGATGAGTAATCCAGCTTCTATGCTCAGGATAGCCTGAAAGGGGCATATTTTGAGCCAGGTGTGTGTGTAAGACAGAAGACATTCCATGTATTTTTCTGTGTGCAAATGTTATCAAATGTGTATGTATTTAATTTCTTGCTTATATACTGGAAAGATTTTTTGAAATATTTATTTGGTAACTGTTTAGTTAGCATTTTACTGGTTAGTATTCTTGCAATATATTACCTCTAGTGTAGTAGTTTCCTCTTGTTTGATGTAGGTAGCTCAACCAACTTACTTTCCTGGATTTCCATCTCAGGGGCTGCTGGGATGCCTGACTGTGGGTTCAGGTATTCTGTGTGGTGGTGGGATGGTGAGGAATCAAGAGCTGGGTAGATTGATTTTCTTGCTTGTTGCTATCTTTTTGGTTGTGTGTGATTTACTTGAATTAATATCACTAGAATTTGTCTTTAGGCACTCATCACACTTACTGGGGCACATTTCTTGTAACCATTTCAAAGATTTTTCTGTGCTCTGAATTTAGATAAGTCAATTGTCACTTAAGACAGGAATGGAGGTATCTGATGATGTAGAGATTATTTATAAAGAAACAACTACAGGTTATAGGCAGGTGTTTTGCAGAGCTGAAATCAATACTTAAGCCTATTCCTATGTAGAAAAAGTCACTGAAGTTGTGATCAACTTTACAGATGCACTGAAATACTTTCTTTGAGTAAAGGCACATGTTTGTCTTGGACCTTAAGTTCAGATCAGAGCTAGGTGTTTGGTGTTGGACTAATGGCTAATGAATATCAATGAATATACCTATTCCTGCTTTGTGTTGAGTGGAGGTTAAGGGCATCCTTCTGAGTATCAGGTCAAGCCTCAAAGACTGTAAAGTCTTTTCTTCCTATAACTGTCTGTAGCATAGGCTGGTGACATTCTCTTGGATGCCTCTAGCTCTGAAATTATTCCTCTCCAGTTCAGTGTTATTTCTTGAATCTAAAGTGCAAAAGGCTACTGGAGCTGTAATGTGTGTTTCTTTCTCCCATACAGCACTTAATCCCTAACACTTGACATCCTGCTTTGCCCTATTATGTTTTGTAACTTGATGTCCCCAGATTGCCTACCAGGGCATCAACATTATGCAACACTGAAGAAGAATGCTGGGTAATTTAGGTCTGTCTTGTAATAGATTCCCCAAACAATTACTACTCAGTCCTCATAGCAATTTTTTGGGCTGTCCTTTTGAGGCACTGCCAGGTGCTTTTAAGAGGACCTTTACTCAGAAGGAAATTATATAATGTAGGACTGCTCCATGTTGCACTCCTCACATTATGTGTTTCCATTGTATTATATATGTAAACCGAGGAAATTTGAAATAGCATTTTCACTCACTTGCAGACCTGTCAGGTCTTGCAATAGACATGTTTCTAACGTGTTAACTGTATTTAAATTAAATACCTTCTATATACTTTAAATGTTATTTCAAAGGCTAAGCATCTCAGAAGACGCACTTTGCATTTATCTCAGTCCTACTGGGATATGCTGTCTTGAACCTGCTGTGTACACTGGACCTGAGTTACCCTGTAGTCATGGAAGAAGAGAGAAATAATCCATCTGCAAAAAGAGATCATTAGATTAAAGTTGGTATTAGTAACTAGATGTCCTCTCCAAGTCTTCGGAAGAGAGAGAAAATTTTGTTTGTCTAGTTTGGATTTAAAACTTAGTTGTATTCTGACATATACAGTTGTGTTGATGTATATTTTGAAAATTTCTGTTAACTAGTGCTCTTGTAGGGGTTTAAACATATGCTTATGTGGCTAGTTTTGGGCCTGAACAATTTGAAAATAACTTCAACTACTCACAGACAGTTAATGAGTCTCACAGAGATTCCTGATCATTGTACACAAGGCGGTTTGGTTGCACTGATGTGAAGAATTTGATTTAAAAACAAGCCATAAAAGTAGGATTGTGGAAAAGCCTACTGGGTAATTTCTTCTCTGTGTGGCATAACCACATAGAAGATTTTTTGGAGAGACTAAGGTAGCTATTCTACAAGCTGCAACTTTGAGCAAGAAACTTTGAGCTTAGGGAAGCCTTATTTCCCTCCATTTTTTCCCTATTCCTCTTCATTTTATCTACCCTTTTCCCCATACCTTGCCTTGACCTCTGCAAAGAAAAGGATTATATTTAACCAGGATCAATTCACTGATCTGGTTCATAATATGGTCTTGTAAAATGGTAGTGTCAGCTGTCTGTAGAAGTGAGCAAAAACATCTTGCAGTGAGGACAAGACAACTGTTTCACTACTGCGGTCTCTGTACTGTGCAACAGCCTGAAGGTCTCTGTCCCTCAGCAGCTATTAAAAATGCTCCCTGTATCTTTTGGATTCTTGAAATTGAGATGCAGAAACTTTCAAGGGAGCTGTCCTTCATCAGACATTGACTTCTTCACAACTTGCAAATCACTGAGAGAAGGGACAAAAGCTTATATTCACATTTCCAGGTAAAAGAAAAAGGATTTTTCTGGATGTGTTACAGAAAATCACAGCTACAACTATTTAAAAAAAAAAAAAAAAAGAAGAAAAAAGAAAAGAAGCCTTAATCACTTTTGAAAACATATGCTAGCTGTGGATGTTCTATCAATGAAGGCTGGGTTTGAAGTTTTATTAACATTTAAAACCACTACTAAGGAAACGTCAAAATACAAAAAAAAAAAAAGAATTGCATTTTTGCACCTCACCTTTGTCTTTTCCTTTATTACTGCTTTCAATACAGACATTAGCTTCATTGGAATGGCGCTGACCTAAAGCTTTTTCAGTAAACACAAAGTTTTGCTGCTAGTATGCTGCAACTGCTCAACTACATTTGGTAGGAATACAGATCTATTATTAAATTCAAAACTGTCATCTGAACAGGCATAAAACATGACATGTTGCAAATAACCGGGTAAATAATACAATGATAAATAGAACAGGTGTGACAGATAAAAGAATGGTATATCAAATTGTGAAAATATGCCTCAGTAAAGAGAAAGTTTTTCAAAACAGACATTGATTATTGTAAAATGACTACAAATGACAAATTAAATTAAGATGAAGTGAGGCCCTTGCGACAAGTAGAAGATATGACACAAAGACGTGATAGACAGAAAACATAATGAAACAAGACAGCAACACAATACTGAATAAAATTAAAATGCTTCAGAGATATCTTGTGATTAAGGCTTTTTGATCCTATTAGCAGGTATACATGTATTTAGCTTTCTGAATGGTTTCAGTGATGCTTTTCACATATGTTTAGTGAGCATAAACAAAACCAGCAGAAAATAAAAGGAGGTTGAAATGCTTGCCCTAAAAGAAATCTGGAGGTGCTGATGAGACTTACACATAGAAATTATTTTCTTTAGTCAATTATCTGAGAATAATAAATTAATCAAAACAGCACACTGGATATTTGAAATCTAGAGTGTTGAGCACATCAAATGTCTTTAATCTTCAGTTAAAATCTTTGACACAGGAACTTTCCAAAACGTTGATTCAAAAGTTCTTGGTTACTGTGGCAAAATCCTAAGCTCAACTGCTATTTCCTAATCTTATTTTTGATATAAACTCCACACTTCTGAAAATCCTGGTGTAGTCTCCTGCTCAACTTTAAATCAGTGAGTTCTTGTACTTGGAAAATTTTATTTTATTTAGTACAGACCTGGTCCTTCTTCTACAAGGATATTCCAGAGGCACTTGCAGCCTGAAGCAGACTACATACTAGTAGAGCTGGTTTTCCTTGTAAAAATACTAACTGAAGATCTCCAAATAAACATTTTGTTTGTTTATAAATTTTAACTTCCATAATAAGAAGGATTACTTGTATATGGATTTAACCTAAAATGGGCAGACAATTGTGTGGAAGACTACCTTACTAGCTATATATTGCTAATGACAGGAGTGCATAGTGATCTTTGCTTTCTTCAGTGGCTGGGTTGGTCAGAAACTTGGATGCTAAGTCCCTGAAGGCAGAATATGTCTTTTAACATCTACATGGTGCATGCTTAGCATAATATGTCTACTGTTTCTCTTCTTCTGTCTTTCTATATGTTACACTTTCAATGCTTTTTAAAAATATATTGAAAATAAGAGATTTGAAATGAAAAGGGGAAAAAGGAACAGTCTCAGTACAGGATTTAAGTTGTAAATAACTTGTCATTGAAGTGAATGTCTCTAAGCTCCTACTTTCTCTAAGGTTGCTAAAGCTATCATTGATTTTCTTATCATTTGTTTTAATTTATACATCAGAGTTGTTCCTGGCTTTTCCTTTTTTATTAAAAATAAGCACAAAGTCCTGTGGGCAAAGTCATCCTTTGCCGATAAAACTCTCCAATGGCCTCAAATGAAAGAACCCACAAACCTATTCCTGCTTTTTAGGGAAACCTCCTACATACTTGTATTAACGTGCATGAAGACCCAGAATTTGGCCATCCTGAAAATCAGTTTGGCAGATTGCTGCATCTGGCCATACATCCTTTCCTAGAGTGTCACAGCTCTTTTCCTTTTAGCATGGATAGCAGGTGATTTAGATCTCCTCAATGAGACTTCTGTGGCACACTACAGTATCATCCAGGGATGCTGGAGAATTGCAGGGGTTGTTACCAGAGTGCCGCTTCTAGCTTAAGAAATCAAACTGCTGTGAAGTTCTGGAAAGAATGGCAAGTAATGTGATTGTCAAAATCCTGCAGCTTTCTACCACAGGTTCAAGGCAATTGACAAAGGCAGGTGACAAAGAGATGCTACTGGGTAGAGGGACAACAAATCACAAAAGACACACGTTGACACAGTCTATGTTGATACTGCAAGTATGTCCTACAGGAAGGATGCAGTATATATATGTAGTTGGTGTCTGCATATACATGTATGCAGTATATACATGTAGTTGGTGTCTGCTATCAACAGATGTTTCTCCTTAAGTACAGTAATGGAATAGCACTGCAAGCAGTCATGGCAACCTGCAAGAAAACGTGCATTTAACAGTTGTCTCAGAAAAGGTAGCTAAACTGCAAGGATGCATTGATGTCTCTAAAAATTCCATAAGAGACATACAGGGGATGATGTCTTTCCTGTGCTAAACACAGGACCCAGGATAGGCACTAGAATAAAATATCTCATAATAGCCCGTCTGTATATCAGATTCTGATATCTGCAAGGGATAAAGTAATTTGTTGTAGAAATAGTGAGATCCTCCATGACATGGTTAAACTTGATTAATATTCTAATTTTAAATGCCGGTAAAGAAAATTGTCAGAGTTTTACTTCTTAATTAGCTTCTTGCTTTCCATTTGCAAAGATTATGTGTCATCTAATGTGCTGTTTTTTCTCAGCAGAGAAACTGAATGCTTAAAAGAAGAATATAATTTCAAGCTGTTTTTAGCTGGAATAATTGCTTCTAAGGGAACTTTCACTGTAACAGAGCCAAAATTTAATTAAAAAAAAAAATGCTTTTCTGGTTTAAAGCCATAACCAGAAGTTATATTTGTTACAAAGAAATTGTGTGAAATATGGGACGTCATATATAAGCTACAATATGGGAAGCATATTAATAATGTAAAGGTATGCAAGACTGGGAAGAGCAGAGCTCTTACAAAGTTTTACTGTGAAGGAGTGCCACAAGAGCTGACAGAAGGCTTTTATTCAAGAATAAAAATTAAAATAAATGATAAGACAAACTACAGAGTATAGTATATGGGAGTATATATGGGAGGAATATCATAATCTAATTTAAAATTGTCTCTCATCCCACACGTGCAAACTCTAACAGACAGTTAGGAACTCATGATGTTTTATCATGTCACTAACAGTACACACATATCTGCTTCTGAATTTGACTCAGCAGCCTACATGGAAAAGGATCTAAGCTGGTGTAATTTGCATGCTGAGAAGATGTAGGAGGAATGTAGGAAAGAGTTGTGGTCAACGGCTCAATGTCCAACTGGAGATTGGTGACTAGTGGCATTCCTCAGGGGTCAATATTGGCACTGGCCTTGTTTAATGTATTGTTGATGACATGGACAGTGGGGTAGAGTGCACCCTCAACAAGTTCACGGATGACACCAAGCTGTGTGGTGCTGTTGACATGCTGAAGGGAAGGGATGCCATCCAGAGAGACCTTGATAGGCTGGAGAGGTGGGCCTGTGAAAACCTCATGAAGTTCCACAAGACCAAGTGCCAGGTTCTGCACATGGGTTGGGGCAATCCCAGGCACAAATACAGCCTGGATGAAGAATGGATTGACAGCAGCCCTGAGGAGAAGGACTTGAGAGCAGCCTTCCAGTACCTAAAAGGGGCTTATAGGAAATTGGGGAGAAACTCTTTAGCAGAGCCTGTTGTGATAGGATGAGAGGTAACAGTTTTAAAATAGAGGGAGGTAGATTCAGATTAGGTATAAGGATGAAATTTTTTACAATGAGTGTGGTGTAACGCTGGAACATGTTGCCCAGACAGGTGGTGGATGCCCCATCCCTGGAAACATTCAAGGCCAGGTTGGATGAGGCTCTGGGCAATCTGATCTAGTCAGAGATGTCCCTGCTCCTTGCAGGGGGGTTGGACTAGATGACCTTTAAAGTTCCCTCCCAATACTAACTATTCTATGATTTTATGATAATGGTTAGGAAACATGCCAGTAATAAAGAGTATACAAAAGTATGATATCTTATACTGTTAATTGGCTGTTAGTTGGACCATGTTGTGTAGTTACCAAAGTCAACAAAGATGTTGAAGTCTGTGAGCAAGCTTTGGACTAACCAGTGAGAGTACTGTAGGCAGACCAATTTTCAAGTGCAAGCCAGGAAAAAAAAACAAGCAAGAATCAAGTATTTAATGGAGAAATTAATTGCAGCACTCATTTAAAGAGAACTTGGGTATGGCTAAATGAACATTGTTTGCAGCACTGACTGTAGGGGGAACAAAGTCGTGGGATCCTAGTCTTGGATTTCCACAGTCCCAAGTGTACCACTGAACAAAGTCAATGGCTCTCTTTTTTGCTCTGTATTTACCATTGTCTGCCTGGACAAAGGTATGTGATCACAGAACCATAAAATCATAGAATAGTTTGCACTGGAAGGGACCTTTAAAGGTCATCTACTCCAATTTCTTTGTAATAAGCAGTTCTAATGATGTGGCACCATCTCTGAATGGAGATCTTGTTTGACAGAAGACACTAGACAAGAGAGATTGCAGGAAAATTCCCAGGAGAGTTTAAAATTTGTTTAAAAGAACTATTAGAAATCGTATCACTGAACTGAGCTTTACCAAGCCTGATAATGAGTCCAGAAATTGTGAAGAAGAGCCATTTCACATCCATAAAGAATCAAATATCTGTGTTGGTATTAAATCACCACATGTAATAGCATGAATAAATTTGCTTTCTGATAACCAATGCTAAAGTTTAGAGCAAAAAAGTTTGATAAAGACATGGGAACTCTTACAATGAAAGTTACAGTTCTAGAGTCAAAGTGCATCTCATCATAAAGCAAAACAGCAGACATGAAGGAGGTAAACAAAAAAAGTTTCCATAATCTATGCTGGATGTGATTAACTGTGCAGAACATTTGATCCAGGAGGAAGAAGAAACAGGAGAGCTGTGAGAGCTGTGGGAAGGTCTCATTTCCTACAGCTGTGATAGCATTTTTCTGGCAGTGAACGCACATATTTTTTTGAAGTAGTATAACTTAGTCTTTCTGTGGTTTCTTGCCAATAAGCATGCACAACTCTAGAGAGAATTCTTAAATTAAGAAATAGCTAATTACCCCTCCCATGTATTTCTTATTCTTCTGTTTCAGAAAAGTTGTATATACACAATACCTTGCAATTGGTCTTTTCTTAGTTGATGTAACTGCCTTGCCATCCTAATATCTGAACGATTTTAATTAAAAAAAAGAATCAGCACTAGTCCTAACCCATGGACTCACCAATGCTTTTCCAGAGTGTGAATCTTCTTTGGATTTCATGTTTTTGTTTAGGAGATTTCAATCAAGGAAATTTTGGTGTTATGACTAATTGTGCAGTAAATTCTCAGATCTTTTTCAGAGATTTCTTTTTTTGACAGTTGCCTAAGAATTCCTTCTGAAAAGGTAAATATCACTTGTGTTCCCAGAAATCTGGGAAATAAAAATTAAGTTGATCACATGTTCTCCAGAGCATTGAGCTGCAGGAGAAGAATATCTATTTGACAGCATCCTATAGTTTTTTTTTGGAAGTATGGACCAGCAACAGGAACAGAATTAACAGGAATGTTTTTTTGCACCTTCTGGCCAGTTCTACTTGAAGTATTCTCTGTGTTCTTGACAGCAAACACTAACTTCACAAAAGTGTAAGCCTGAAACATAAAATAATTTTCATTATCTTGCAAAGGGTACATCGGAGAAGTGAAAGAGTTATTTTGATGCAAAACTTGTGACCGTGAGCACCTGCAGTGCTGAAGAGACTGCTTTCAGCTGAACAGGGAAGTAAAACTTTAGCCCACTCTGTAATGGAGAAAGTCTTAAAACATGCTGTAGGAACACCTTCAAGTGTCAGGGACGAAAAGGCAAGCTGAAACGTATTTTTCTATAAGGAAGTCGCTCCACTATTATTTTTGTATGATTGAGGCTGGTAGTCTTGTTGCATATGTGAAAATGAACACTTAAGCTGTTTTAAATTAAGTTCAGATAAACTCGTGAAGTAGCACATTTCTATATTTCAAAAAAATTCCAAGAACTGAATTTTTCAAACACAGAGAAAAAAAAAATAAAAGGACATTTTTGAGTAGCCTTAGAGGATTTTCAAGAGGTCTCTTGCAAAAATCTTTTTGATGCCAAAGTGTAAGAATTGGAGCTCATAATTTGGAAGAGTTGAAAATCTAGTATGTTCCTTAAAGTAAGGTTTCTAAAAGCAATTACTATACTTTAGAATTCACTTTGAAATGTAGATTTAATCCTTATAAGAAAGGACGGTTTAAATTTCTAAAGTCCTAGAAGTGGAACACATTTATTTAGAAAACCATTGACATTTTTCGGTGGTGTTTTCACATTCTTTTGTTTGCATATCTGACTCAATGGCTGCAGTACATGATTGTGCCCTATCAGTCACATTTGCAGAATATTATAATAAATGAGTATATTATTTGCCACCAAAACCGCAAAGATATTTTAATCTTTTTCTTTTTTTAAATAAGATAAAATTGCAATTAATACTTAAATATGTGGGTACGAGAACTAAGAAAAGCAGATCTCTCCCTTCTTCTGGATGTAGTTACCTCTTCAGTGGTCAGGAGTACAGCACTTGAAAAAGCCACTAAAGCCAAGACACTTTCTGTCAAATAGGGACTGAAAGCCAGCTCTGTGCTTTGATCATTAAATGGCATGCTTGTGCGCCCTATAGGGAATTTAAGGGGATTGTAGCTGTCTTTCGAAAGTTTAGTATCTTTCTAATGCTGGTGCTGATGGAGTGTCACAGTTTAGCCCCACTCAGGACCAGACTACACAGTCTCTCTCACACTCCCCCGGCCCTCCAAGAGAAGAGGGAGAGATAATATAAGCAAAAGAGCTCAAGGTTTGAGATGAGAACAGGGAGAAATCCTTAAAGTTACTGTTATGGGCAAAACAGACTCAGCTTGGGGAAAACTTTTTATTTATTATTAAAATCAAAGCATGATAATGTGGAAGACAACAAAACAACTTTCCCCCACCCCTCCCTGTTCCTGGGCTTCACTTTATTTCAATTATGTCTGCCTGCTTCCCCCGCCTCCAAGTGGCACAGGGGAGAATAGGGAATGGGAGTTATGGTCAGTTCATCACATGTCGCTTTACGCTGCTCCTTCCTCCTTGGGGGAAGAAGAACTCCTCACATTCCCCCCCTGCTCCAGCATGGGGTCCCTCCCACGGGCTACAGTCCTCTGTGAACTGCTCTATTGCAAGTCATTTTCCATGGCCTGCAGTCCCTCAGGAACCAGCTCCCCTAACATGGGTCCTCCAAGGGCCACAGCCTCCTTCGAGCATCCACCTGCCCCAGTGTAGAGTCCTCCACAGGCTGCAGGTGGATCTCTGCTCTTCCGCAGACCTCCATGAGCTGCAGGGGGAGAGCCTGCCTCATCATGGACTTCACCATGGGCTGCAGGGAAATCTCTGCCAGAAGCAGCATTATTCCTCCCTCTCCTTTTCCACTGACCTTGGTATCTGCCATTCCTTCACAAGAAATTCTTCACAATTGGCTCAGCAGATGCCTCTCAGGTTCTCTTCACATCTCCTCTCTTCTGTTCTCTCATCCAGGCCGGGCCAAGTAGGGCCCAGATGACTGCCTGGTGGGAGGCCAGAGGTTGAGGGATGCAAGGCCCACAAGGCTCATTCCTCCCCCTCTCTACCCCTGCTTAAGCTTCTTCACATCTTCTTTTTCTAAAAAAAAATATTTTTCCTCTTCTTAAATATGTTTTCACAGAGATGTTATCAGGGAAAATTCCATCACCAGTTGGTTCAGCCCTAGTCAACGATGAGTGCACCCTAAAACCAATGGAGTCCACTGGGCAAAGGGGAAACTTCTAGCAGCTTCCTGCAGAAGCTGTCACCGTAACCCCCACTCCCTCACTAAACAAAAACAACATATGGAGCCTTCGTATGGTAGAATTTTGATGGGAAGTAACTGAAGGGAGAGCAAAGCATCATTCAGTGAATTCATGCTCAATTGTGCTTTTGGAAGTCAAGTTCTGGCCATTAGGTCTGTTGAATACTTTTGTAACTTTGGTCTATAAAACCTGCATAGACTTCTCAAAGTGAACATGCTTTGACCTGCAATGTCCTTTGTTGAAGCATACTGGTGGGAAGACCATTAGAAGAACATGCTGCTAATAATTTCTACCCTAATTTTAGTGATGAATGGGGGAAAAAAAATCTAGTTTCCTGAAGAAAATCCATAGCAGAGCTGCAATATACTGTTTTACTTGGGCTTCAGGAAATTGAATAAAGGACAGTCAGTAATACATTGTTCGACATTGTAACTATTTGCCAGAGTTTCAGACTGTGTAACTGTACCTTCTGGCTTTAAGTTTAATTTTTGGGGGGCCGTATGCACCTGAATGTATAACATATAATACTGTTTGAAGATCAAAATCTAAATTTGTCCTTTCCTTCTCCAAATATAATTATTTGATACACATTTACTTATTTTAGGGATTTATACAGTACTTACTGTAAGTAATTAATAAGTACCTAAGGTAATAAGTACCTAAGTAATAAGTACCTAAGGACCTAATACCATAAAAACCACATTAGATTATGTCCAAAAGATTGGTAGTTTCTTTCCTTCCATCACTGCCTGACCTGACTTGCCATACCTGATCCGAGTTCTGATCAGGATGTTGTGACAGCTTCTGGATCTTCCACTGCTTTTGCAAGTGACACCACAGCTGAAGTGTGAGTCAGCCACCATATCATTATTGTTTTGAGGTGAACAAGCTCAAACTTGTTCTCAAACTTATCCTTAGACTGCTTAGAGAGAAACCTAGTGACAAGTTATATCTGGACTCCCAGCTGGATGTTGAATTCTCTTTGGAAGAAACTGGAAAGTGATGCAGAATGTTACACAGCTTTCCAAGGTTTGAACTAAATTATGACCCTGACAATAGTAGCTGGGATCTTTTCTCTGTACTCTTTCAGGAAGAAAGCCAGCTTGGGGGGACATGATTAATTTTCCTTCATCTTAAGAAGTAGCACTTTCAGCTCCCCCTCACTTTGTTTTTATCAAGTGTTGCACTTAATAAAAGTTTGGTCTCTGTCTGGAGTTTCTGCAGTGTTCAACTTAATGATTTGTGTCTGGTTTTGTTTACTAAATATCAAGAAGTTTGCTAGCTTTCTTAATATTGTTGTGGATTTTTGTTCATCTTCAGGGACTGCATTGGCCATGAAAGTGTTATGGACTGCCGGGATATGAAGATATGCCATATCATCCCTGGTGGTGTTCTGAATGACCCAATGAATGTCTCAATCATTTTGACAGTAAGGAGCAGCTTAATAAAAAATCATGTCATTCAGAGCAGGAGCTAAGCCAAGCCAGGTGGTTGATTCCTGTGTCTCTTTTCTAGGCATTAGATGATCTACCTCATCAACAGTCGCAAAGATGAGTGAATAGATCTGTATTCTTGTGTAGTGTTCTCGGTTCAACTTCAATTCTGGGTGCTCTGAAATGTTTGCTGTTCCTTGCACCCAACTCATCAACAGATGTAGTAATCTAGTCTTTCTATTTCATGCTCTTAGGTTTATTGATCTCTGGCAGACTCATCTGTGAGAACAAGCTGGAATGGGCAGAAAATTCTACTGCTTGTAGAATGCTATGTTACTCAAGTAAATTATGTGCCAATTGATCTAGTAAAATAATGTTTCTTTGGGAAAATCAGAGATTTAATGATTTGTTTGAAAAGTTAGAATAAGCATTTTGTGAAAGTTGGAATATTTTTAAGTCATAGGTTGTAGCACAAGCGATAAGTTCTGTATCTAACGATGGAACATTTGGATTTTCAGATTTACTGGTGAACATGGGTGAATAGAAGTATGGTTGGGTTCTTGAGCTGTGCATGATTTTTAGTTTCAGCGTTGTTTCCTGTAAGGAATTACCAGCAAAGTAAAAATGAATATAGAGTGCAAAGTTTTGCTGACATTATAATGTAATAAAATAGACTAAATGAACAAACTGTGTTAAAAAGGAAAAAAAAAAAAGAGGGAAATTATTTTATCTTATCAATTTGAAGCACATCTTGTAGAAAATGTTGATTTGCTTGAATCACCATTTTCTGACAGAAAATTATTCTGTTGGGAGAACTTAAGTAGTTTTTCTGTAGACACTGTTCCAAATAAAATAGTCTGAACTGTATTTATTTTTAAAAATATAAGAAATGTTTTTTATTTAATCCAGTTGACCTGTACAACAAGCTATGCAGTTAACAGCTGGGTGTGAACATGCGGAGGAAGGACAGGCACAAAGCCAGACCGCATAATGGGGAGTGTTTTGGCAGTTTTTTTCTTTATGAAAAAGTGGTCAAAATGTGGCCATGTTTTCTGATACCACTGCAAAGGAGAGCCATGGTGCTGAGAGAGCTGGCTGACATCATCGCGGGACCACTCTTCCTTATTTTTCAACAATCTTGAGGGTCTCAGTTAGCTGGAAGCTGGCAAAGGTTGTCCCAGTTTTCAAGAAGGGTAAGGAGGAAGACCATGGTCATCACAGGCCTATCAGTCTCACTTCAGTGCATTGTAAAATTATGGACAATTTTATTCTAGAAGTTATTGAAAATGTATGAGAGACAACGCAGTCATTGCTTATAGCCAGCACAGGTTCATGAGGGGAAAGTCCTGCTTAACCAACTTAATTTCCTTTTATGACAAGGCTGCCCATTTAGTTGACCAAGGGAAGGAAGTACATGTGATGGCTTTAGATTTTAGCAAAGCTTTTATACTTTCTCTCACAGTATCCTTCTGGATAAAATGTCCAGCACCCAGCTAGACAAGTCCATAATATGCTGGGGGAGCAATTCGCTGACAGATCAGGCTCAAAGGGTTACAGTAAAATGAGGTTACACCAGGCAGGCAGCCAGTGACCAGTGGGATTCTCCAAAGCTTAATTTAGGGCCAGTGCTCTTTAATGATTTTACAAATGATCTAGGTGCAGGAATCAAATGTACATTAAGTGAGTTTGCTGACAATACCAAACTAGGAGGAGCTGTGGACTCTGTCAAAGTTAGGGAGGCCTTACGGAGAGGTCTGAATTGACTAGAGAGCTGGGCAATCACCAACCATATGAAATCTAACAAGAGCAAGTGTCAAATTCTGCACCTGGCATAGGGTAATCCTGGTTATACATACAAACTAGGGGTGGCTCTGAGCAACCTGATCTAGTTGGAGATATCCCTGCTCCTTGCAGGGGAGTTGGACTAGATGGCCTTTAAAGGTGCCTTCCAACCCAAACTATTCTATGATTCTATGATTTGTTTTGACTTGCAAAGCTACCAGGAAGTATATTGAACTAACTGAGAGAGCTGAGAAAGACTTGGAGAGGGGGCAGACAGAAGCTCTATTTCCCTCAACTGCAGTGTAAAGGCTATCTTAAACATGTAGTTAAAGGACTGTAGACAGTAGGAATCATAGCCAAATGTTCCATGAACTCTGTATCTTTTACATCACTACTTAAAAATTACTTTGAGGATTTAATTAGCACTGAAACACAGCATTTATGAGCTATAATACTAATAATTTAAAGAAGATTTATATACTTTGGCAAAAAAAAAAAGTATTGCATATGATTGTACTGAAAATAAAAAATCCACAAAGAAAAAGTATCAAATAAATATTGTGTAAAATATTAGTTGTATCCAGCGATCATCTACCTTGGCTACATTTCTGGTTGTAGGACTTATTCTTACTGGGCTGTGATGCTGATTACCTTCACGTAAAGAATGTCATCTCATAGAATCATAGAGTCATACAATAGTTTGGGGTGGAATGGCCCTTTAAAGGTCATCTAGTCCAGCCCCACTGCAAGAAGCAAGGACATCTCCAACTAGATCATGTTGTTCAGAGCTCCATCCAACCTGGCCTTGACTGTTTCCAGGGATGGAGAATCTACCACCTCTCTGGCAAACCTGTTCCAGTGTTCTACCACTCTCATTGTAAAAAAAAAATATTCCTTATATCTAGTCTAAATCTATCTACTTCTAGTTCAAAACCATTACCCCTTGTCCTGTCACAAGTTTAATAACATGTGTTCTTGCAAGAATGAGAGAATGCCTAGCTTTCCTTAGCATTGATTTAATTTATAAATTAACAGAAGTAGAAAAATACTGATGATGGTCTAACTCCTCAACTGAGGTGTAACATGGAATGTAAATAGTTACCTTGTGTTGTGTGTAACTAAGATACTACCTCTCATGGAGATCTCTAAACGAAGATTTAAAAATACTCCCTCCAATCCCAACACTCTTAAGAAATTAAAATATTTTAATTTGTTTATCTTTTTATGTCTGGAGGATACTTCTAAGATCTTTTACTTTTACTTTTACACAGCAAGTGTAAGATGGTGATAAATAATACATCAAAACAGAGTTGCCTCCAGTGTGTCTCTTGCCATTTACCTTGGCTCATTGCCATGTTCATGTGGAGACAGATCTTGGATCTATGTAAACATTGGTCACAGCCTACTTATAAAAAAATGCAAATAATTTTTTCCCACATGGATAGGAATAACTTTGTTTAAAAAAAAAAATTATTGTTACCATTATTATCTAAAAGGTATCACTATTTTTGCAATGACCTGTTGTAGTGAGCTGAAAATCCACATGCTCTCTTGATCCCATCTCGTGCTGTATACAAGGCAAGTTTTGCCAGCCTCACTGGCCCACAATCTAGGGACTGTTAGATTTGTTAATTATTGTCAACAATAGGTACAGTTTTGTTTCCTCATGCTTGGCATATCTATTGACTGGCAGCACAATGAAAAGTGTATTCAAGGACTGAAATACAGCCATAATAAACAGTAGTATGATGCAATTTCTTGTTAGAGTACACCTGAGAAAGGTCTTGTTTTCTATTCAGCAGGATAATATAACACCACGGAGTCTTTGGAGAATTTTTCTCCAGTGCTTTTATTGTATAAGGTTATAACTGAGCTTAAATGATAAATATGTTACAAGAAGGATTTTCCCCTTTGCTGCTTGAATACCCAGCATAGCATATGCTCACTAACATGCATGCATAGAACACTAGGATCCAGTCCAAAACTTACCAAAGTTGAAGAGAACATTTCATTTGATTTCAAAGCAGTTGGTTTTGGATGTGTTTTTTCCTAGGAAGGAGAATTTTTTTTTCTTTCCTTGTCTTATAATCTCATCTCAGTTTGAACCTGTATACAGTCTGTTGCATTCTTTATTTACCTTTCATTTTAAGAATGCTTTTTCTCCACTTGTGTAAAGGGGATTTAATTTAAAAAAAAACATGATCCTGTAAGATCTTTGAAAACTTGCTGGTTTTTTTTTCCAAAGAATTCTTTGAGATTGAGAAGCTGAAATAATCAAATATGTTTTCTGTTAACCTAAAAGAGAGATCACATTCTAAAAATATTATTTCGGTTTCCTAATGCAAACATATGACTCAGTTATTTACATAAGTGTTTACCTTAAAATAAGAGCACTGGGAATATTGAAATGATAATCCATCTGTCATGACGATGTTTCAGTGGTTCTTATCCCCCTATGAATTCCTGTTGTTTCTGAATTTTTTTGTATTTATCAGAAAACTACCTTCAGATATATATCCACAGCTTGGTGTTAGGAACTATGTGTAATGCATACATCAGCTTCTGCTGAATTTTTATAATGAAATTGACTCAGCACATAGGTTAGCTTGCTGGCCTCAGCATGTTTAGCTAGGAAAGATTTTTTTCCCCTGGTCCAGTCTTCCAGAGATTGAGGGGAAACGTCACCTGAGAGTTCACTTGTACTCCCAAGGATGCTTAGCTTCACATACTCCACCCTTTCCTTTATCCCCAGTGGTGATCTCTTCGTGCTGTATGGAGTCAATGTATTTGTGTTTAGTGCACTAAACACAATAAGACGCTCAAGAGCAATGTCTTCTAAAGCAGGACATAGATGCATGTGCATTTAGTGTTATCTAATTACATGCTTCAACAAGAAATTATTTTGATAGGCAGAACAGAATCGGTTTGTATTTCCCAGAAGCTCTTGAGTGCTGAATTATTCTCAAATTGTTTTTCTCTCCTTTTGCGTACAATTCAGTAAGATTGTTTTACTAGGGAGCAAGCTAGGATGATCACATTCCTTAAATGTCAGCATTTTTAGAATTGTTGGAAAATACTTCCACCCTCCATCTTTGGCTGCTAGGCTTCCTCTGCTATCCAAACAATCCTATTGGGTTAAATATTGTAATGTTTATGTAGCTACTAGGTCCCTACAGTTTATGCTACTAAGTGCTAAGGGCTCAGCTTGTGGGTTTTTTTCCACCAAAAATTTCCCAAATGAAAATTTATTTCTAACTTTTAAAGGAAATTATGTAATTTGCAGTAGTTCAAATATGTCATCCATCTGTCACACTGAAATATCTTGTATCAGAATACAGCCTTTCTTGTCCATGGTAAGACATATTGTGACAGTACATACACACTGAGACTTGGGTCCCTGAGCAATATATGATGTGCCTTGGCATAGGATTATATTATATTTCACTTAACTGTAAGCATTCAGCATTACTGTCCTTTAAATTATTTGTAATATTCAGGAAGGTTCAGCCACAAATACACTAGGTATTTATACAGCAATAGATGAATGGAAAATTTTCCTGTTCTTTGAAGAGACAAATCTAAACCCACCTTTCAAACACATCTGGATAGTCTCAATGTTTGTGAGAAGAGGTAGAGCCTATGGAAGTGATTGTGAAGAAAGGCCTACATGTTTTTAGGAATTCTGTGAGGTGTTCTTCCCTCTGCTCCATTGCAGAGATTACCCAGTAGTAATCTTGTTACATCTGATGTCTGTACAATCAGTGGTTTTGCCTTAAGCAAAATTCTGCTGTCTGTGCACTGAAATTTGCTCCTGAGAAGATTCTTTGCTGTTTAAGATCAAAATAGCCCAACTGACGTGAAAGTCTTCATATCCGTGGTCTATGTTGATCTACGCTACCTGAGGATCTGGCTCTGTCTTGATGAGAATGGGAAGGAAAAGACTTTTTACAAATGTATTTTGGAATCAGGCATTAATTTGTTTTTCAACCATACACACATCTTTCAGTGGAAACACTGGCTTGGATAAATACCTTAGGGAGCAATATCAGAAGGTACCAATGTTACAGGAACATATACCTGTGTATTCACATGGGGCTTACTCTCGATGTGAGCCATAATCATCTAACTAGGGTACCAAGGTGCTATAAGTGATATAATAGCTAGGACACCACTCTCATTTTTGTTTGGTCCAGCTTACTGCTGCTTGTGAGGAGAGAGATGAGCTGGATGTTTCAGCAGCTATGTAGTTTGAACAATCACCAATTCTTCCCCAGAGCAGCCACAGTCACCTGTACTGTACAGTCACCTCTCCTACTATAGTGGCAGCAATTGCATTTAGCCTGCTTTTCCAGGGGTCTTCTCTTTATTCTCTCTTCCACCACCAGCCTTTCCCTAGCAAGAAGACTCAATTCCCACCTGCCTGATCTTGAGGCTGAGAAGTGATAGTATGGGTCTTAAAGATTTGGGAATGTCTAAATCCCAAAAACTTTATTATCTATTTGGAAGCTGCATTTTCAATCTAAGAGCTGATCTTTTGACTTCCTGCTCTCTGAATGTTCTCTTTTCTGCCACCTTCTAGCCCTTCTTAATCTTCGGGCCTTAAACACTTAGCTTTCTTAAGCACCATCTTACTTGTATTTATACAAAAGAACATCTTTATATTATGTCTCTTTCTATGGCTCCAGAGCCAAAGTTTCTTTGTGCAGTCTTTTCATTTGGGCTTGGGGTTTTCTCTAAGGTATGGGAAGAGCTGCGAGGCAGCTCAGGAAAATGCACATTGCAGGGACCAAATTGCAAACTCTAGTCATTGAACTAGGAGAGCAGCTGATAGCAGGGCATGTGGCTGGTAAGACTGCAGGAAGGTTGAGATGAGGGTTATTTTACGAAGGAATTTTATCACTTCAAAGTACTGCACAGAGGAACTAAGAGAAAGAAGAGGAAAATATTTAGAGGAAAGTGGGGTCCAATGGTCTGGAGTGTTTTTGTTTGTTTTTCTTTTATTGCTTACTCTCACATTGGATTTTATTTCAAGAGAAAGGCTGTTTAAATATGTCTCCTTTCCACTTACAGTATATCTGTCATCTGCTGAAAGTCTGTACATTGCCATTCACCATACTTTGGTCAGGCTGAGGGATAACAGTATGCTTCCCAGGAGAGAGGTACTGCAAAGAGAAAGGAGCATAGATTGAGCACAGCCCCCTTCCTTTTAGCCAGTCATGCACAGGCAGTCTCTGACCTCTGGAAAGAGCTGCCCTTTCTATCAAGGGAACAAAGAAGCAGCATACTCCTCCTTGTGCCACAAGATGAATAAAAAACTGAGGAAATTAAATTGCTCTGCATTTTGTAGCTGTCTAGAGCTTACAGGAAGCCAATGCGGAGTACTGTGTGTGATTTCACTAGGCAAGATCCTCTTCAGGTGTAAGCTGGTATAGGTAATTGAAGTTTAACTGACTTGACTGCGGGGAGGCCTTCACATTCATTGTAGAAACAGCCTTGGATGGTACCATTCACAGGGATGTAAAGCTACTTTTTGAGAAGATGAAAGGTTGGTATGTTGGAATTGAGAGACATACCTATCTTGCCTCCTCTAAAAGAAAGTGGGATTTATTATGGCATAGAAGCAAAGGAAGCCTCCTTTGTTCCTTCTCTTCTTGATTATCAAATAGCAGATGCGATAACACAGAGATTCAAGATCTAGTCCATATCATACTGTATCCAGGCAGGCAGCTGACCTATGGGATTTAGAGAGATGTCTTGTTCTGTATATATAAATATACCTCATCTGGATATGCATTGCTTCCTTTTTTTATGTGCTCCTTCTTTTGTAACAGAGTGCAGAGATTCATCCAAGAAGCTGCTGAGCACTTCCAGCAATGCTCTCGCAGCTTCCAGTTTGGCTATATGACTGTGGCATCTTAGGACTAAGTATCTCAGAGAAATTAATCCTGTTTATAATAACATTGACTTTTTCACTTCTTTCTTGAGAATGCTGTGCCTATTGACCTACTCACACCAATTGAGAAATATAGAAACAGCGTTGAAAGGCCAAAATTTACAAAGGTGGGACTGGATTATGTATCAAAGCAAGTCTGTTGCAGCAATAGTCTAATGTTAACTGTGAGATTTACCTAAATATAAAGCCACCATAAATAGCAGCAGGCAAATGCCAGGCTGCTAGAATATACCCGATTCATTTATGAGATTGCAACAGTTCTGTCAAGAGCCAAGTAAAGTTTTCTACTTGCATTGACTGTTAGCAGAGTTGTACTGGTGAGCAGGGTTAGCCAACTGCTAAATAATTCATAGACCATGGTGTTTTTACAAATTGCCTTCTGATAAGTTTCCATTTTTATACACTATTCAAAGCCTTAATATACTCATCTTGCTTTGTATCAGTAGCTGTAAACTTCTAGCGGACATGATGCCCCCCTGAGCATCCTTGGGTACAGGGAAGATGAACACACAGTATTGGGCTGTCTCCCAATCCTCTTCTATATCATACAGACAGTCAATCGGCTAGCAGGCTGATTGTTCACTAAAAAATACTCAGTAATGACAATTTTTATTTTAGCTTTTGTTTTCTTTCACACACATTTGTTAAATTTTTCCTTTGCATTCCTCTCCACTATTAAAGAAAAAAAAAATCCACTATACTTGTGCACTGATGCTTGACAAGACAATATTTCTGTGGTCTTATATCTGCAAAGGTAAATACTACTGCTATAGAGTCCACTACAATTTGCTGATGGCAATGAGAAGTTGCTGCATACAGCAATGGAGTTTGCAGGCATTATAGGATTCATCAGCTACTGAATGTTGCTAGCAGGAACTTCATGCAGCAGTAGCTGGCATCTGGGCTAATGGAAGTCTTTGCTATGACAGAGGTGCTCCTGGATGCTCTGAACCCATTTCTAGCTTGTTCTCTTTCCAACCTCTCTGAGTCTGACCAGTAGATAAAATGCAATTGGCTGGAGATTTCCTCTGCCTAATGAATGCTGAAGTAAATTCTACAAACTCAGTCTCATTTGACTTATAACAGAGAATCATTACGTGATTTGCAGTGGGAGTTCCTGTGCACAGATTTTTTTCCAGGAGTCCAGACTAAAAAAAGGTTTCTTTTTCTGTACTATGCACTCTGCTGGTTACATGCTGGTTAGGGGTCATTTTTTCCAAAGGACTTGCAATCTGAGTTGCAGTCTCCACAATCTCAGATAAGGTACATAAAATAGGGATATGCATACACGGGGGGAGCAGTTGCATCTTCACATATTCAGAGCAAGTACTTACTATTCTGAAGTCACAAAAGAAATAAGGTTATTTTTCAGATATAAATCATGGAAACTCTCTTATCTACATAGCCTTTTAAATATCTCTCAAGTATGTCCTTTTGATGAAATTTGCAAAGATACATAATGCCAACTGAAAGGTATTAGGAGTTTGACATCCGAGTACTTCCAAATACTTTTAAAAATCCATCCTTTTTTCTTGCCATGCTTTAGTCCAAGCACCCACTGATTTAGATGAATGGTCATTATGAAAAGAGATACAGGAATGTGGGATTAGGTGCCCAGCAGCAGGAGGATAAAAGAAGACACAAATGCAGCGGGTGGCTTTCTAGGATAATATATTCAGTATACATGGAAATAAGATGGTGGCTGTTTTGAAGATAAGATTTTTCTAACAGGCAGTAGCAAGGAAAAAAATATGTTATTTTCTCTGCTGCTCTCAGCATTCTTCTGTGACTTTCTTTTTTAATTTCAGGTAATCAGGTAGAAGCAGACTTTTATAAGTTTTATAAGGTTGAATCAAAAGAAGAGCTACAGTGCACTTTTGCAGCTCAGCACACTCACACACAGGTTCGATGGATGGACCACTCGGTGGATAAGGAGTTGGCTGGATGGCCGCACTCAGAGAGTGGTGGTCAACGGCTCAATGTCCAAGTGGAGACCGGTCACCAGTGGCGTCCCTCAGGGGTCCGTGTTGGGCCCGGCCCTGTTCAACATCTTTGTCGGCGACATGGACAGTGGGATAGAGTGCACCCTCAGCAAGTTCGCCGATGACACTAAGCTATGTGGTGCCGTCGACACGCTGGAAGGGAGGGATGCCATCCAGAGGGACCTGGACAGGCTGGAGAGGTGGGCCCATGCCAACCTCATGAAGTTCAACCAGGCCAAGTGCAAGGTCCTGCATCTGGGTCGTGGCAATCCCAGGCACAAATACAGACTGGGTGGAGAATGGATGGAGAGCAGCCCTGAGGAGAAGGACTTGGGAGGGC